>VYZR01104792.1:29886-55521 GCA_013400675.1 Oxylabes madagascariensis
AAAAAAAAAAAACAAGAGGAGAAACAAACTCATCTGAAATCAATGTCATTGTCACAACTATGTCTAGAAGAACTACGTGTATTTGGAGGAGGAGGAGGTTATTTCCAGGTTGGTTGCTCAGCAGAGATCAGTTTGGGATGTCTTTGTCCCTTTAGGGCTTGGCAGTCCTATGAGTAGCCTGGTGTAATCTTAAAATGCAGACATTCCTTATAGAAAACTCTGTCATGCCTAATTTCTCAAAGCTTTAGACTTGTCCAGTCGTTTTTTAAATTTCATTTGTATCTTAGTTTTTATGGTAGTTCTGTAATTCATAAGAAGAGCAGCAAACATCAGCCTGCATCTGGTTTTCAGGGAAAACACTCTTGTTTTTAGGAGATGTCCAAGTATGTTCTGAATGTTACAGTTAACTCAGAGCTTTTTCTAAAGCTGTTGAATCATGGACAAGGTAGCAATAAGTCAGATGTTTGTAGTAATAAATCACACATTTGTAGTATTTTGGGCAACGAAAACAGTAATTATCTGAATTTAGATTTGAGGCCATCAGCTATCAACTGTTCTGAAAGTGGAAGCCAGCTTTAAATATTGTAACTCAGCGTTTTTAATAGATGCTGCTGTATAGAGCGAGTTTGTTTTTAAGTAGCCTGAAGTAGTTATGTTACTCAGGTACAAAATTGGATATTGTTTTTTGGTTTCCCTTTCTTACTTCAGAAGCTGTTGAAATTTGATGCTGAAATTCTTGTTCTTGCTGTTGACAAGTCCTGGAAAACCTGGAAGAAATACAATAATTGGAATTGTTGATGTTGTTTTAGGGCAGCTTCAGAACTGAACAATTCAGTATTTCTCCACAGAAGAAGAAAATTCTGATCTTGGCTGCTGCTGATTTTTGTTGTCAGCTCTGTGCTGATGCTTGGTGTGTGAGGAAAAATGAAGTCTGTCAGAAACTTAAGGGCAAGAACCCTTCTTACACTGTAAATTCTGCAAATACTTAAAGCTTTTCCCCTCTGTTTTCTGTAATGGTGTGTGTTTATGTGCTACTTGCAAGTAACTTATAAGACCTTGTAATTTTTTCCTCCTTTTTTAATCAATATAATTCTCTTAACTGTAGCTCTTCAGGTTGTTTCGACTGGACTCCTTTCACTATAGGGAAGCAGGAAGCCACATTTGCTTTTGCTTGAAGCCTTCAAAGTGTTGGTTTTTTTTTTTTGCCAATCTCCCTTTTTTCCTCTTTTTTTTAGGAACAAATTCTCTGATAAGTGGAGGATGGGACACATCTTCCTGGGGCTTGAGCTCAACTACAGAACCCCAGAACCAGCCAGTGTCACCCACAGCCATCACAAAGCCGGTGAGGAGGACGGTGGTGGATGAATCTGAGAACTTCTTCAGTGCCTTTCTCTCCCCAACAGATGTTCAGAGCATACAGAAAAACCCAGTGGTGTCCAAACCTCCAGCCAAATCACAGCGACCCAAAGAGGAGGTGAAAAGCACTTTAAAGGAGTCTCAGCACTCCAATCAGCTGGAAGGGGCTGTGACAACAGAGGCAGAAGTGAAGGATTCCCCTGTAGCTGTCCTGGACTTGAAAAGCCTTGATATTCCCAAGGAGAAATTAGAAGAGAATGCCGTGCTTGAATCTGATGCCCAGCATGAAGCAAGCACAAATGAAGTCACTGACAAAAAGGTGTCTGCTCTAAATTTTGACGAACCTGAAGATTCTCCTACTGAAAAATCCAGTGTGGGAGGGGATGGAGCAGCAGGTGCACCCGAGGGTGCTTCTCAGCCCCTTGGAGCAGGCACGAAGGACCTGGCTTTGGAAGGGAAGGAGAGAAAGACTGAGGACAGACAAAGCAACACCCCATCACCTCCCATCAGCACCTTCTCCTCGGGCACTTCCACAACGAGCGACATTGAAGTTCTGGACCACGAGAGTGTGATAAGTGAGAGCTCAGTGAGTTCCAGGCAAGAAGCTGCAGATTCCAAATCCAGCCTTCACCTCATGCAGACGTCGTTCCAGCTCCTCTCCACGTCTGCCTGTGCGGATTACAGTCGCTTAGATGACTTCCAGAAAATGACCGAGAGCTGCGGCTCCTCGGACGCTTTTGAAAGGATTGATTCATTCAGCGTGCAGTCCTTGGACAGCAGGAGTGTCAGTGAAATAAATTCAGATGATGAGTTGTCAGGCAGGGCTTCTGCTTCGGCGTCTGTCGCTGTCAGTCCTTCCGTGCCAAAGACAGAAACGATTGACACTCAGAAAAATAAATCTGAAAACTTGATTGATGCTCCTGTGTTACATGCTGAGGAAGCTGAGATGGAAGAGAGTGGGAGAAGTGCAACCCCTGTTAATTCTGAGCAGCCAGATGTTGTTTTGGTTGCTGCTGTGCAAACTATTGAAGAACAGGTTGTGAAGGAGGAGGCTGAGCCCCAGCAGGATGCTGGGGAACAACTGGTAGAAGAGGACACTGAAAAGCAAGAGCTTAAAAAGGTAACTAAAACATATATTGCAAACACACCTTTTAACTACAAATGGAACTCCTGACATTTTTTTATGTTGTCCTGTATCTCTTATATCAGTCATTTGAATTAATGAATTGATGCTGAACTATCTGGCCCTTTAGAAAATTGTCCTTGATATCCTCCAGTGGAACAGTGCTGGTGAAATTTCTGATCTAATAGTTGTGGGTTTCACCTGATCCCCCTGGTTATCGTTGTTGTGAATTGTGAGTAGGGGTGGCAAACAGGAAGCCTAACAGGTCAAATGTCATTAATTCTTTGGTGTTTATATTTGTATATTTTCTTGTATGATTGTTATTTATTCATATTCAGTTTTCCAAAATCTGGTATTAAGAAATTATTTTGAGGATGTGAACTAAGAGCTTTTGACCCTGAATGAAAGTTTTCTTCCCTCATCTGAGGCTGTTCTGGTGCTTTGTGCTAATGTTTCCCAGAAGAGACCTTCCCATAGGAATTACTCTGTAAAGAACATTGGGAGTCTTAATGCTTAATGTAAGCCATTTTATAGACTACCAGCTCTAGTTAAAAACTTCATGTGTAATTAAATACCACTGTTGATGATTTTGTTGAGGAACTTACTTGAGGCACATGTGCTGTTTTAGTAGGATTTGTACACCTGCAGATGTCTTTCTGTTCAGGTGTGTGGCAGGCTGGCAATCCTCACTGACTTCTGCCTCAAATTCCTGGAAACATTGACAAGTTCAATTTTAAATAATCTTGTGAGGGAATGGGGTGGAGGAAAGGGAAAGCTTGCCCTTCTTGTGTTTTAATTGTCCCATTCATCTGATCTTTATCTATTAAACCTTGTCCAGATGATTGATTCATTAACTGAGAAGCTGGAGAAGAGGGAAATCCAGTTATTGAGTACTAGTAAAGAAAGGGCTCGCTTGGAAGAAGCTTATGACAACCTCAAAGAGTAAGTATGAACATACACTCAGTGCTGTAACTGTGACTTTGCTGTAATAAAATCTTAGACAATAGATAAAACAAGGAGCTTTATGACTGGAACAAAGGTTACAGGGGGTGTGCACTGTTTGGGAAAGGTGGAAATAATGATTGCATGTGCTGTGATGGGATTTTTTTTTTAAAGACATGTTATTTATTAGAGCCCAAATCTCTTTTGGTGGGGGACTGGGGAAAGATTTTTCAGTAAGCAAGCAGTAGGAATAACAAATGTGGAGAATCAGTCTTGGTTACTAATGAAGATCTTTATTGTAAGACTGGATTCAGCTATTAAGAGAGACTGACTTTCCTGATAGAAGGATGAACCTGATTTACTAAGTAATTTGTTGACTAAAATGTAGGCACGGAAAGTATGGAAGAAGGGCTGGTTGTAGGGAAAAACCTGAAATTATATTTAATTTGGCTAAATTTAAAAGGGCAGAAAATGGAAAGTTTTATTTTCCAGCTCATTGATGAAATATTGAGTTATAAAATTTACAGATATATGATGCTGTTGTTTAATGACTAAACTGTTCCTAACTTAAAAAATAAATTAAATAATTTACCCAATACAGATTATGGTTAATTTTATCAAGGAGCAAAATATTTAAGATAAATCAAGCATTTAGTTGTTTTCATGGGTAAACTACTGAATTAAGATCTTTGATGAGGACTTCTAATACAGATGTGAGGTTTTTAAACTTTTACTTATCATGTGTAATACAACTAAAATACTTTCTAAAAGCATTTAAGACAATCTGTTGCAAATTGTTTGGAGTGTCACATAACCGTGCAACTGTTCTGAAATGTTCATTTGAAATGCAGTGAAATGTTTAGAATGAAAGAAGAGAGCAACAGCCTTTCATCTCTTAAAGAGGAGTTTGCTCAGCGAATTGCAGATGCTGAGAAGAAGCTCCAGCTAGCCTGCAAAGAGAGAGATGCAGCTAAAAAGGTAATTTGGCTTTTTTAATGGAATTAATATTTATTAGTTTGTGATACAATTGAATTTCTTGAGGAAAAACAATGAACATTAACCCAGGGCAAAGCATGAGGCTGTTATTAACCAGCATGAGCTGTTTCCAGCCATCCAGGCTACTCGGTGTTCACATCTGTGTTCTTGCATCCATGCTGTGAACCAGCTTGGGGAACTCATTTAAGTTGGTCTGGTTTGGGAAAAAAAGAGATTGAATGTGTGCTCTCATTCACCTTGTACCAAATACGTGTTTGCATTGGTGAGGGAGAATGGCCTGGGGATGGGAGGAAGGGGTGAAGAGTGGGAATGGCTTCTTTAGAGGATTAACTGGTAGGAAAATTAAGGGCTGATGACAGATTGGTTTGGAATGAGCAAGGAAATCTAGAGCAGCAAAGTTTATGGGGTTTAAATGTTCCTGACCTGGGTCACAGCATTTCATTTCACTGGCTTAATGCGAAAAGGAAACTCAAATCTAACTTGAAAACAAATATTTTTCACCTGTTTGTCACTGTGTTGGCACAGCAGTGAGTTGAACTAGAAAAATTATTCAGTATCTACATGTGAATAGGACAGGTTGGTTTTTCTCTATTGCAAAAGTTTCCAGAAAATTAAATGGATGGAGAAGTTGGAATAAATTGTACAGAGGATTTACAGGGTCTCAATCCTTGGAGATTTTTAAAACTTGATGCAATAAGGCTCTGAGCAATCTGTTTTGATCAGATAATCTCCAAAGTTCCCTTCCAACCTAAATTGTTTTCCAAGCAAAGCCTTTTGAGAGGAAGGGCAGAAGAAAAAGGTGATCAGTGTAACTCACTCTGTGTTTTTCCCTACATGTATTTTAATAAACAGTCCTAAGTATTTTATCCTATTATTTAGGAAGTAAAGACTGTTAAAGAGGAATTGGCTACTAGACTTAATACCAATGAAACTGCTGAATTATTGAAAGAAAAAGAAGAGCAAATCAAAGGATTAATGGAGGAAGGTGAGAATTAACTTTTGTTTTGTAGTAAAAATGTGCAGAATAGTTCGGAATGTACTGGCCTTGCATACAAGCCTTCTTTGTGTGGGGAAAAAGTGCTAAATTTGAAGCGTGATGGATGTTTCTGAAGGTTTGAAGCATTTAGTGAGCAGCAAAGAGCAACAGGAGGGGTCAGGCAGGTACAGATGTCTGCCTGCAAGATGCATTAAAAGGTACTGAGAAGTAAAACCAGCATGTGCAGAACAACATTCCATGTTCCATTCAGAAGAAATCTAACAAGGCATTGTTCATGGCATTTCTACAGTGTCTCCTTTAATACTATTTAATTTTGGAAGTAAAATATAGATAATAAATGAGAAGGTCATTTTTTTTTTTTTTCCTAACATGATGAGCTCACTTGCTTTCTTTTCAAAGCCTTTTACATCCTATTCTATCTCGATGTAGCAAGGATATCTCAGGATATTTACTGGAGTATTATTTTCATGGCACTAAAGAGAAAGGCTGGTGTGAATAGAGAGAATCCACAGAATATCACCAATATGCACTAGCTTCATGTTCAATTTCTTCACAGGAGAAAAGCTTTCCAAACAGCAGCTGCACNATAGATTTAAACTTAAATCTCTCACCATTTCACATTATTGGAGCTCTGAGTTGTGATTTATGTGTGTATTCCTTGTAAAACTGCAGTGAGGGACCTTCTCTGCTGCTTGTTTGCACCTGCACTGCTGTTACCATGTGAGCCAGAAAACCTATACCATGAAAATTTGGGCAGTTAGTGATGGAGTCAAGACCTAACAGATTTCAAACTCAGGATGTGGAGCTGTTTTAAACTGTGGTGAAGAGCAGCTCCCTCCTGTGGGGAAGGCAGGGAAGCAAAACCTTTCTCTTTTTGCCAAGAGTTACATGTGTTTAGTCACTTTATCCCAAATTGATTGCCACTGTCCTCAGTGTTGTCAGCCCCACACCCTGGGGTTTGTTTCATGTTTCTTGTTTGCACTGACAGGTGCTTGATGGCAAGGAAGACCTTGAGAAGCAGCATCGAGACAGCATTAAACAGCTGAACAGTGTTGTGGAGAGACAAGAAAAGGACCTTGCTAAACTTCAGGCAGAAGTGGAGGAACTTGAAGAGAGGAACAGGAGTGTGCAGGCAGCACTCGACAGTGCATACAAGTAAGCAAAGCAATCACACCTTCAGATTGTGGCTCTTTCTTGTGCAATGCTTGTGAAATATTTAAATGTAACAAACTTATTTGCCAAGCTGCTGTTGGCATTTAAAATATACTGAAGTTTGTTTTTTTGGTATTTTGTTTTTTTTCTCCCCAGGGAACTTGCAGATCTTCACAAAGCTAATGCTACAAAGGACAGTGAGGCTCAGGAAGCAGCCCTAAGTCGGGAAATGAAGGCAAAGGNCACAGGAGAAAAGCTTTCCAAACAGCAGCTGCACAATTCCAACATTATTAAGAAATTAAGAGCCAAAGAGAAAGAGAGAGAAAATATTAACACAAAACAGAACAAGAAGATTAAGGAATTGGAAGAGGAGTTGCAGCATTTAAAACAGGTGAGTTTTTTTTTTTTTTTTAAAGTTTTTTATATTAGCTGCAAAATTGCCTTTTGGGATGACTCTTGATAAATTGAAATTTTTTTATTTTTTAGAGACTTCTGTATTTCACAGAATCCAGGAGGGTTTGGGTTGGAAGGGACCCTAAAGCCCATCCAGCTCCCCCCAGCCATGGGCAGGGACACCTTCTACTATCCCAAACTGCTCCAAGCCTCATCCAGCCTGGCCTTGGACACTTCCAGGGGTGGGGCAGCCACAGCTTCTCTGGGCAGCCTGTGCCAGGATTAGATAGATTTAAACTTAAATCTCTCACCATTTCACATTATTGGAGCTCTGAGTTGTGATTTATGTGTGTATTCCTTGTAAAACTGCAGTGAGGGACCTTCTCTGCTGCTTGTTTGCACCTGCACTGCTGTTACCATGTGAGCCAGAAAACCTATACCATGAAAATTTGGGCAGTTAGTGATGGAGTCAAGACCTAACAGATTTCAAACTCAGGATGTGGAGCTGTTTTAAACTGTGGTGAAGAGCAGCTCCCTCCTGTGGGGAAGGCAGGGAAGCAAAACCTTTCTCTTTTTGCCAAGAGTTACATGTGTTTAGTCACTTTATCCCAAATTGATTGCCACTGTCCTCAGTGTTGTCAGCCCCACACCCTGGGGTTTGTTTCATGTTTCTTGTTTGCACTGACAGGTGCTTGATGGCAAGGAAGACCTTGAGAAGCAGCATCGAGACAGCATTAAACAGCTGAACAGTGTTGTGGAGAGACAAGAAAAGGACCTTGCTAAACTTCAGGCAGAAGTGGAGGAACTTGAAGAGAGGAACAGGAGTGTGCAGGCAGCACTCGACAGTGCATACAAGTAAGCAAAGCAATCACACCTTCAGATTGTGGCTCTTTCTTGTGCAATGCTTGTGAAATATTTAAATGTAACAAACTTATTTGCCAAGCTGCTGTTGGCATTTAAAATATACTGAAGTTTGTTTTTTTGGTATTTTGTTTTTTTTCTCCCCAGGGAACTTGCAGATCTTCACAAAGCTAATGCTACAAAGGACAGTGAGGCTCAGGAAGCAGCCCTAAGTCGGGAAATGAAGGCAAAGGAAGAGCTTGGGTTGGCACTGGAAAAGGCCCAGGAGGAGGCTCGGCAGCAGCAGGAAGCTTTGGCAATTCAGGTGGCTTTGAAATGCAGTCAATAAACTCTTTAATTCAACAAGGGACTGTACTGAGGTGCTGTGTACACCTGGTGTAATGAACTGGGTGGAACTCGTTTTTGTGTACTTAGCAAACACCCAGAGGATTTCTTCCCCACGAAACTTGTTCCATGTTAAGGGGTGGTTGTGCTAACCTTTAAAATACTAATTTTATTTAAAAGTGCGTATAATTTTACTTGTCTAAATGAAATTACTTTGTCAGGCTCTATGTTAAGTTTGTAGTACTTTTATCTCTTAGAATTTTTAGTGATAAATAAACCAGTGTAACTATTTGTGTGCGTGCAAAAACGAAGCCTTTACTTGTAAACAAACATATCCTGTCTAACACTGTTTGAAAATGGTGTGGGTCTATGGCAAGGAATAGGTGATGATATCATTTTTGGCAAGAGTTTAGTAACAATTTCTTGTTTATTTAGGTGGCAGACCTGAGGCTGGCACTGCAACGTGCAGAGCAACAGGCAGCAAGAAAAGAAGATTATTTGCGGCAGGAAATTGGTGAACTCCAACAGGTACTATAACAAACAGATGATGCCAACTTGCACCTGCAAGGAGGACTTCTAAAAACCCAAAAATAAAATGCTACCATGACATGAACAGCCTGAAAGAGAGGCTTTATTTTCCTGGTTACCTGCAGTGGTTGTCCTTTACAGAGGACCAATAAAAATATTAATGGAAATGTTTTTTTTAAATCACACAGTGGAAAAAAGTCATAATTTTTTATGATGCCTCTAAAATAGAATGCTGTCTTTTTAAATACGAGACAAAATACAGACATTAATTTTGTGATAGTTGGCTGAAATTGCTGGCAAATACACTTTTGAATGACTCTTTATCTGCTTCTTAAAAGTATTTTTATTGTTCTTAAGGGCCAGAATATAGATTGTTGCCAAAATATTTCAAATTATGTCCAGAGCTTTGGAATTTCTGGGCCCTTGCTCTATTATGTATCTAAAAATGTTTAACTTCTCTCTTGGAATTTCACACTTTACAGTGAGTTTGAACCACATGAATGTTAGATTGTAAAGCAATAATTTTAGAATGTAAAGCAGCTGCAATTTATTTAGATGAATTCTGTATGAATCTTTCCATCCATCATATGATTTTAATATTTAATTTGTGATTTCAGAGACTGCAAGAAGCAGAGAGCAGGAACCAAGAGCTGAGCCAAAGCGTCACCTCTGCTACACGGCCCCTTCTGCGGCAGATAGAGAACCTGCAGGCCACGCTGGGAGCACAGACCTCTGCCTGGGAGAAACTGGAGAAGAACCTTTCTGACAGGCTGGGTGAGATGGTTTAGCTTTTACTGAGCTGTGAGGCTCTGGGTGCAGATGTGAGATGTGTGAAGGTAAATGTAAAGGGCTCAACACTTGCTCAAAGTGTAGAGGGTGGATCAGGAGAGATGAGCACCAAATGCTTTCCTGTGAGGAAATGGTTTGGGGAGGGTTATGCCAAGGTTCTTGGACAGGTAATCCACTGGTTCCATGTAAAACACACTTTAACATAAGATTGTAAGGTGGAGGAGTTAAGGTGTACATGTCCTGATAGCATCTAAGGGCATTGAGACACTGAAAGTGTTCCAGTATGGAGCCTGATGCTGAGATTCCAAGTTGTAAAGTTTGGAATCACCTAACTGCATAGGTGATGATACATACATTGTTTGATACAGTAGTAACCTATTGTTTTAAATGAAAAATAGATTAAAAGCCCAAAGGTGGACCCAAAGAAATTATTTCCTTTCTGGAGGCAATCTATAGTTGTATATTGCATTCTGAAAGAGTTTGAAATCTCTTCTTTCTGCATTGCTTTGATCCTCTGTCTGTATGTGGAAAATATTTAATTTCCTTTACAAAAGAAAACAAGGTGTATTTTTTCAGAAAGATTAGTTGCATATTAAAAAAAATCTTGAATTCAATTTTGGTGTATAAATAAATGGCTCATATTCTACATGTTTGTTCAAAAAAGGTTAAATTCCATGTTTATTCTTACTGTTAGGTGAGTCTCAAACTCTTCTAGCAGCAGCTGCTGAGAGAGAACGGGCTGCTACAGAAGAACTTCTTGCTAATAAAATTCAGATGTCTTCTTCTGAATCTCAAAATAGTCTTTTAAGGCAAGAAAATACCCGTCTTCAGGCTCAGCTGGAAGTGGAGAGAAACAAATTGAAGAAAATGGAAAATGAAAACAGCAGGTGAGTTCATTTTTTGGTTAACAGCATTTCTTTGTAAGTGTAGTGAAATGGAGCGTTGATATGACTGTGCAAGAATGTTACAAAAATGTTGTTAAGGATATTTTGTTTCATACTAAAGATGGGCAAAGTGTTTCATTTATAACATTTTGTAGCCTTGCAGCTGTGTTTGTTTAAAAGCATCTGAACCTAGGGACAATAGTTATTTAGTAACTTTCCCTCTTTCCTTCCTCTGTTTAGGTATGAGGTTGAGCTAGAAGGGCTCAAAGATGAGTATGCAAAAACCTTGGAAGATGCAAAGAAAGAAAAGGTATTGCCTAGTTCAGCTTTATTCTCTGTTTTGTGGTTGAAATCTGAGCTAGCAGGAGATTAACACCTTGTATTTATCTTTGCAGGCACTGCTGGCTACTCAGTTAGAAATGGAGAAGATGAAGGTTGAACAGGAGAGAAAGAAGGCTATTCTTGTGCAAGAAGCGGCAAAGGAGAAGGTGCCAGAACCTAACATCTCTAAGTCTTACTGATATTGTCTTTATTTTAGTAGATATCTATACCTGAAACTTTTAGTACCTGGCAGTATCTTTCCAGTAAAATAGATTTTATGTTAGACTCACTGAAATAGGTTTTGAGTAATAGTCTATTTAACCTGAGAAGAGGTAAATTAAGGACTGTTGTCTTAATCCTGTGTTCTTGAGTACTCTTGGGTCATTTCTCTTTTGAAGCTGCTTGTTTTCTTTGCTTCCACTACCAGCATTGCTTCCACTGGATTCCTGTTTTGTTTCACATGACTGTGTGCAATGTTCCACATGCTTTCCAGCTGAATTCACGAGTCACAGAGCAATCCTCAATAGTCATTAAATTCATTACCACTAATTAGCAGTTAGTATTCAAGTAAGACTATTTCTGTTGTTTGTTTCTTACTGTCTCCAGTCCTAAAATCTAAGAGCTTCCCCCTTCAGAGGTTAGCATGCTTGTCGATGCTGCCTGGAAAAAGGGGCCAGTCTGTTTTAGCATGTGAAAAATCCTGGAATTTAATTCATACACTTTATTTAAAAAGAAAAAAAAAAGCCTTAACATTCATTCTAAGAAAACATGTTCTTCGCGTTGTGAGATATTCTTGCTGTGATACACTTGGACATACAAAACTGCCTATGAGTCTGTCTTGGCTACTCGAAAGAGAACCATTTTTTGGTGTAATTTTCAGCTTCTGTCTTAATTTCTGAAAGGTCTGAGATCTTGAAGATAGGCTGTATTACAGCACAGAAATTCTTTGTGGTTGAACTTTCTTATGTTTTAGGTGTGGGGCAAGTAGAAAATCTATCACATAGTATTCTATAATTGTTTGTGGGAAAAGGGAGGCTATTTGTAGAATCTCTTTTAGCATGTTGTGCTTTTTTCTTTTTCTGACTGGTGATATTGGATGTCTTTGTTTTTAAGGACCGAAAGTCATTTACGGTTGAAACTGTATCAAGTACTCCCTCAATGTCCCGCTCCAGTTCCATAAGTGGGGTGGACATGGCAGGTCTTCAGACCTCTTTCGTCTCACAGGTAGGATGGATCATCTATAATGGCTTTTTTCTTCGTGACAGACCACTTAATTTCCTCCTCAAGAACTTTTAGTAACGTGGAAAATGACTCTTCAAGAGTGTATTGGCCTTAGACAAGGTAACATCCTGTGCAGAAACATCTAAAATCTGCCTACAAGGTGTCTGTGGTTGTAAAACATGCAGTTGGTTTGTTTTTACTTGCACTCCTGGTTTAGGGCACACCCCTGCTCCCTAGGCAGCATCATTGACTGCTGCACTCTGCTGTCTCCTGCTGCTGCTCCTTCCCTGTCAGTCCAGTTCATGCCGACAGCATTAAATGGCTCCTGTAGAAGTGTCAGGAGATCTTCCCAGTAGGGAGCTATCCCAAATTGTACCTATTCACCTCAAGCTTTTGTTTTGAAAACAAGCTTGCCTAGCACAGTGTAATTTAAAATCTTAAATGATGTCATATTTAGGAGAGGGAAGATTCCAAAATGGGCATGTTTTTGTGTAATTTTCAGCTTCTCTAACCTTCTGTTTGTAGGATGATCCTCATGATCACTCGTTTGGACCAATAGCTACCAGTGGGAGCAATCTCTATGATGCAATAAGGATGGGTTCAGGTTCAAGTATAATTGAAAACCTTCAGTCCCAGCTGAAGCTGAGAGAAGGAGAGATTTCACACCTACAGGTATCTTTCCAGAAAGCTTGGGTGGTGTTATGAGAATTCTGTGAACCAGCACAGCTGTGTAGGGATGAGCACGAGAAAGATTTGTTGGTTCCTTTTTTGTTTTGGCAAGGACCTATCCAGAAAAGCTGTCTGAAAAGTAAAAAAACTCAAGACACTGAAATTTGAGGAGAAAGAGTAGATCTGAGATGTGCTCTTTCACAGTCTGACTTAAGAATAAGCCTTAATTACTGTGAATTTTGATATAATATTTTATAAATACAGTAAATTCTTTCTTTCTCCTACTTGTTATGTGTGTTTACCGTAGCTGGAAATTGGAAACCTGGAGAAAACTCGATCAATAATGGCAGAAGAGCTGGTTAAATTAACAAATCAAAATGATGAACTTGAAGAAAAGGTGAAGGAAATACCGAAATTACGCACACAGTTAAAGGTAAGCGCATTTCTAGTGTAAATCCATTGTAAAATGTAGATAATTGCATTTCTTTAGGAATAGTCCTATAAGTTTAGGAATATATTCAAATCTATCTCTCAGCATAAGTGACTGAAGAGCCTGTGTTTTGGGCTTTTCTTTTATATAGTAGAATCTAAAAATGCCCACTCCATGATTAGGCAGTCACTTCCAAACACAGTTGTTGGAAACATGCTGTTCACAAGACTGTGTGCTAAATCAGGGAGAGACCATTTTTGTTTCTATCATTTAGCCGCTTGTCTGGAACTGGATTTTTTAGTAGAGGGAGTGTTTTGATAAATAGCATGAGTTTATGAGGTTGATGCAGAAGCTGAGTATGTGTCCAGTAGAGATACAGGGAATAGGACAAATAATTGAATCCTATTGAATTGAAACTGAAATATTTGAAAAAGTTTTGGAATAATTTTTGGATACAGAATGTTCAATTTTCTCATTAAACATTTTGCAAACTGGTCCTTCCAGTAGTAAAACAGTGCAGTTTTCTGGCTGATTTTAATGCCTGTAGCATTAAACTGAACTTAAGGTGCTCCAGGATGTCCTCTGAAGCCAGCACTAACTGTTTTTAGGATCTTTGGAATGTCTTCCTTTAACATCTATGCTATAAATCTAGCTGTATTGAAAGCACAAAGCCCTTTTGAAGAGTTTACTGTGTGCCTCACTGTAGTTACACTTTGACAAGGTAATGCTGCACTTATTTCCCCTGGTAGTGTAAAACTGTCTGGAGCTGCACACCAGTGAGATAACAAAGTGTGTCCTTGCAGGATTTGGATCAGAGGTACAATACCATTCTCCAGATGTATGGGGAGAAGGCAGAGGAGGCTGAGGAGCTCCGACTGGACCTGGAAGATGTGAAAAACATGTACAAGACTCAGATAGATGAACTTTTAAAACAAAGACAAAATTAATTCCTCATGGAACTCTTAACGTTATATGGTGATGGACTGTAAAGATAACTGGTTATGTAAATGCTGAATTTAAATGTCTTGTAAAAAAACCCTGTATTATAGAAAATGTGACTATATAATAGAGTTCATATGTTGACAGAAGAATCAATGCTTTAAGTGTCCTGTTCTGTCTGCAGTTAAATTATTTGTGCAATATTTAATTTTTTTTTCTTCAGTCATCCCTTTATTTAAGTTTTTGCTAAATGGTGGGTCATTTGACATAAACAGCAGAAATTATGGTTGTTACCTTGTGAGACAGCACTGGAAGGCATGAGTAGTACTAAAGCAGCCCTTGATTCATAGTCTTTGTAAACCTGTGAAAATCACATTGGAAGTCTTTCTCAATTGTTCATATGAAAAATATTCATATTTTTCTAAGATCTCATCAGGTAATTTTTCATAACTAAGTAGCAGGACTTGCTGTCTGAAGCATAATTGGTGGATATTTTTATGACAGGAAAAATCTTGGATTTGTGTTTACAACATCTGAATGTGTCAGGGTGATTATTCTTAGACAAATCCGATTAGTCTGACTACTTTACACTAAAGCAGAGCATGAGACTCAGATGAGATTTCAAATTACAGCTTCATCTTGTCTATTGCTTGTCTATTCTCGTGAGTAGTCTGGAGACAGCAGGTCTGTTGTAATGATAAATGTGTTCAACTTCTAGCACCAGAAATCGGAGCTATTAAATATCTGTTCTAGATTTAGCAGCTGATTTTTAACAGTAGCTAGAACAGTTCAGAAGAATGCAGGAAACTGATTTTTTAAAATAAATTGCTGCAGATCTCATGGTTCTTTTTATATAAGTAGCAAGGGTTAGACTTCTTGCAAAATTGAACTGTGGCTTAATAATAGTTTTCGAGCGAGTCTCCAGTGGCTGCAGAGTGTTTCTCATGCCATTCCTTAAGCAAGGTATTGGTCAAACAGCACTCACGTGACTTGGACTGGAGCTGCATTTTTGGTAATGTCAGAGGAAATGTTTGAATGGGACCCGTGGGAATGCTGAGAAGAAGCTTTCGTCTTCCTCTCTGCATTCCAGAGAGCAAATATTTTGCTGCATCTCAGAACCTACTCGTGTGAAATACTGGGCAGTTGGAATTCTTTGCTTATCACACCAGTGCCTCTGTTGGGAGAGGGTTTTTTTTTCCCAGACCAGTGCACGTTGTAATTTGGGAACTCTTTTCCTGCTTGGGTATTCAATGGCCTGACAAAGGATGTGGAGGATGAGCAGTGGCTCCTGAAGAAATGCCTCTTGGTAATATGATTTTACTATGGGTGTTAAGGATTTATTCCTCACTGAGAGAACAGTTAGGCACTGAAGTTACACAGGCAAGGGAATGTTCATGGAAAATCCTAGTCTGACTTGAGATTCAGGCAGTTACTCTGTGAGGATTTCATTAAAGCCATATAGCCAGAACACTTAAATTTGTTATAACTCCCCATCTGTCATAGAAATTTCTAACTGCTTTAATAAAAATACTTTTTTCTCTTCCTTTCTTTTCTTTCAGTGGGAGGTGGGAGGGAATTACCCTCTTGTTGTCTTCATTTCAGTTTTGGAAACCATGGTGGTACGATTTTTCTTCTAAAATCCTCAGAATTGAACACTTTACCTTCATATTAAAGCATAGTTTGTTGCTCTAATTTTCTGAAAAATCCCAGACCCATCAAACCTAAGCAAAAATCCATATTAAAACACTTGCTGGAATTTAATTGAGAATTATGATGTATAAGTTCAGCCTTTTCTTAAGAAAACAGCTCTTTGTGATGGGCAAAGATTAGAAATTCTGTTCAGCTTTTATCTACTACAGCGAATCAATAACTTCCTGGTTTTCGCCTTTTTTTTTTTACAATCTTGGCGGACAAATGCAGCAGCAAAGAAAAATAAATTATCCTTTGAACTTTTATTGGGATCTCTTGCTGCCAGTGCTTTTGAAGGTAACATTTCCTGTGTAATGTGAGCAGATGCTCCTGAGGGGCTGACAGGCAGTTCTGAGTGTGTCTTGGGCTATCCTGGTTTTCAGGAAGAGCTTAGGTAAAAGGGAAATTTTAACATGCAATCAGCATTAACTGTTTTAGATGTAAAAATGCAAAAGGTATTAGGTTTTTAAATTTTACTAAAGTAGATGTAAATATTTGTATTGACTATTTTTGGATTCTATATTCCCTTGTAGTGCAACCTTTTACTATCACCTGAGAATCAGATGGCCTTCTGTGTCTTAATCATCAAAGCCTTAGAAAACAAAGGGGCTGTTGGAAGGTAACATAGACTTTAAAATATCCTGGTTTACTCATCTTTGTTATAATTGTATGCTTGTTTTAAAGAAACATTAATGTCTGCTTGAACACAATTCATTGCTCTTACTGAGATTGCCTAGAAGAGTAATGTGCAAAATGAAAGGAATTAGGTTAGAATTCTAGTACTCACTTTTGTCTAAATTTATTATTTTAGAACGTTCCTTCTGCATGCAACTAATTTAGCTCTCATTTTCACTGCATATGCAAGGATGAAGAAATGTTATTTAGGGGTTACTCAGTGTAATGTTCAGAGGGAGCTGAATTGCTGATGGAAAGGCCTCTGTGGATGTAGGTGGGTTTGGATGAGGAATAGATTTCTCTGGTACGCACTTCCTTTAGGAACTCGAGAGCCCATGTTCAAAATACCACATCAAAATCACATGAGAGAAGGGTTAGTTCTATATTTTTTTTCCTGCTACATGTTTGTTGTAATTTAGGTGCTTACATTTTCCTAAGGGCTATAATGATCCTTACTATGAGATGAAATGGTTATCACAGTGAAATTAAACCTCCTGGTTTCTAGCTGTAAAATATGTATAAACTGTAAAAAGCACGGGTCAGCGTAAAATAAAATTTTCCGCTAACAGTGTGCTCTGGTTCTCTTTGAGAAACGACTTAAAAATAGTTGTGGGGAGGCTGGGTGGGTGCGAAAGGAAAATATTATTTAAGGTAGAAGATAGCAGATGTAGTTGAAATACAGATGCCGGTTGAAGTCCTGCGGTACCGTGGGCATTTCCGTACGAGGGGCTGGTTTATTTCAGAATGCACCGCCGCGGTGGGGTTGTGGCTAATGTGACATTGAGAGTAATTTCCTTTACTCAGGTAAGCGGTGTCAGCCCCCGCGTTCTCTCGCAGGTTTCCTGGCTCGGGCAGAGCGTTTGTTCCTCGTTTCACACCTGGGAACGAGGGGAGAAGAGGTGCGGGCTGCGGTGGAGGATTCAAAGCTCCTGAGTGTTGGCTCCTGTGCCTCCCCCGGCGCTCGTCACCGCGGGAATTGGGTCAGAGCGGAGGAGGTGCGGGCTGCCGTGTGTCGGGGCCAGCCGGGCATCCCTCCCTGAGCCTCTGCCCTTGCTCCTGGGGATGTCCGTGAGCCGCCGGCCCGGGCTCGGGGGGACGCCTGGAACAATGGGGTGCCGGAGCCGGCGCTTCCTGCCGGGCCGCGGCAGGAAAAGGCCCTTTTCCTCCGCATCCTGCGCTCGCCGCTCCCGGGGCGGCTGCGCTTGATTTCCGGCAGCAGAAGGAAGACGCGGCCGCTGCTCCCCCGCGGGCAGGTGCCCTTCGCTGCGGGGCCCACCTGAGCCGTGCCCGGGCACTGCGCCGCTGCCCCGGCCCGGCCGGCTCCTCCTTCCTTCCCTGCCTCCCTTCCCTGCCTCCTTCCCTCTCTCCCTGCCCGGCTCCCGCCGCCCCGGGCGGGGCGGTCCCGGCTGCTCCCGGGGCGGTCCCGGCGCTGCCGCCGCTCCTCCCTCGCACCCGCCCGGGCGCTTCCCCCGGAGCCCGGCGGGGCCGGGCCGAGCTCAGCCCCGGGAGATGAGGATTGAGGCCGGCGGAGAGCGCCGAGCAGCAGCAGCGGCCGGTCCCGTGGGCCGCGGGGCTCCTCGGGGCCGGCGGGGCTGAGGTACGGGTGAGATGCGCGGTGAGATGCGGTGCCGTGCCGGGGCCGGGGAGCGCCGGGTCCAGCACGGGCACGGCGAGCGCGGCTCAGGCACCAGGTGCGGCTGGGTCCGGGTCTGGATCTGCCATGGAACCCAGCACGGCCTGGCGAAGGATGCTGGGCACCTTCCCGGAGTGACAGCCCCGCAGCCAGCGCCCGGGGTGGGTAAAGAGCCGCGTGTTTTGAGGGTTTGCGATGGGAAAGGTGTGATCCTTGTGAAATACCCCGTGTTCGGGCTGTGTGCGGGGAAAGGGACCCGGGTGACAGAATCAGCGCAGTGGCCAGGCTGTGGAAGCTGCTCTCGTTGCTGACAACATGTCCCTCAGTGTCCTGAGGAAATCTCCTTTTTCAGGACCTATCTAACTCCACCTTCCTCCCCCCGCTCTAGGTTTCTGTACCTGGGAAATCTGAAGTGGTTCCTCTCAAACCAAACAGGTAAAACTACTTGTATCGTAGGAATTTTGCTAAAGGCTTCGGTTGAAAGCGAGCATGCAAATTTTAGCGAATTCCAACGCCGAAAAAGGTGGAGTTTAGATACAGGCCATGCATTTTTTTTCCTCGGGAAGTTTAATGGTTCAAAGCAGGGGTGTTAGATGAAAAGGTTGTATTAGCAGGAAGGTATGCAGTCAGCTTTAGGGCATAGAGATGTGTGGGCCTCTGTGTGTGTACGTGTGTATATATATAAATACACCTTTATTATATATAGAATATATATATAGAATATACTCAAGTCAAGTTTCTTTATCGTGATGATAAGCACTAAAAACAGACATCCTGTTACAGACTTGTCTGTGACCCTCTATTTGTGTCTGCCTGTTTCTCCCTCAGCTAATGATTAGTTCAAAGTGGAGAATGTATTATTTTCATGCTTATTTCAAAACTAAAAATCCTTCTTTTCTCACCCCTCCCCCCAGTTCTTCTACTTTTTCTCCCTCCTCACTGGATATTACATGCTCTATACTTAGTTTCCACACTGGGCTCTCAGGATCCCTTGGCATTTAGCTAAAGTAAACACACCCATTTTAGCTTGACTGGGAGTTTGTAGTGCGTAATAACACTCAATGACTAATGATTCAAAGATAATCCTGAGGTTGTGCAGTCTGGCCTCTCAGTGAAAGTTTGGTCTTCACAGGAAAAAGGAGCCACCCCAGAAATGCCAGCACAAATTCTTTGACTCTGTGTCTGACTCTGACTGGATTTTGTCTTGTGTGCTTGAAATGCTGCAGATGTTAATTTCTTTTTTCTGTTTTGTTTATAAAGTACAGAACTCACAGGTTGCCATGATTATGTTGCTTGTGTTTGGATTGCTACTGCAAGAAGTTCTGGCTAATTCCCAAGCTGAAAATCCTACTGAATTCCCAAACCTTCCGGAAGAGCCATTGTATAGCTACAAAGCCATCAACTTGCCAGATGAGCATATCCCCTACTTTCTGCACAATAACCAGCACGTTGCTGACATCTGTAAGCAGGATGCTCTTTGCCCGTATAAAGTAAGTTGGCTTTTTTTCTGTTTGTTCGATTGTCCTATTGGGGTGGTTTGTTCTTGGGAGTTGCAGCAGTTGAAGATGGTGATTAATTGATCTCCTTGCCAATTAGTCAGGGAGAGGGTTTGTCTTAGAACACATAAAAGACAAGAGTGACGTTGTTGTGCATGTGTGTCCTCTTTTGGAACCTCTGCTGTGCATGAAGAATCTGGGTGTTCTTTCTCAAACTCTGTTTGGAAACAGACCAAACCAAACGCCTTTTTTTAAAGATTTATGAGCATGGTGTCGTTCAAAAGCTAACAGCTTACTTAAGTCATTTCCCGTTTTCCTGTTGCAAAACCTGATTCAGTCGTTCTGTGTTGCAGAAACACTTGAAGAAACTAAAATCCTGCTGGGGTTATGAGAAATCTTGCAGATCAGAGAACAGGTTCAGTTACCCAGTGTGTGATTATGTTGAAACTGGGTGGTAAGTTTAATTTAAAATGTCTACTGCATGTCATGGTATAAAAATAGTGTAGTGCTCACTTAAATATAGCTGTGAAGTAAATATTTTTGTGATATTTAGAATTTAAAGTGTAGACACCTGTGTATATATATAATGTGTGTATTAATGCATAATGAGCCTTTCAACATGATTAAAAAGATTTAACTTTTTAAGGAAGAAAATACTGCTAGAAATGCTTCCTACCAGAATGTTTTCATTATTCTGATTTAGCCTTGAATTCAGATTCCTAAAATAACTGTATTTCCTTTCTTAGCTTTAAAAACAGAGGAAAAAATGTGAAAAAAAAAAATTGTACCCTTTTAGGAGAGAATAGCTTTAAATTGTCACTGATGTTTTCACTTACATGCAGCTGATTAGTGCTTCCTGTTCCGGCATCTTAAATGCCAATAAAATAACTGGCTGGTTCTTCTTTCCACTTTCAGTGGAAAAATGTTATCTGTTGAAGTTATTACTAGAATTGAGCAACTGACCTTGATTTGCTTCCTCTCTCCTTCACACATCAGGGCAAGTGACATTGAGACAGCCCAGCAGATATTCTGGAAACAAGCAGACTTTGGATATGTTCGAGAGAGGCTCAGTGAAGTGAAAACCCATTGCAAGCCTGCAGCAACAGTAGGTATTTCTGACAGATGTGATGCTTTGCCCTTGTTTTTAAAAAGAATTTTTGTTATTGACAGAATTCTACTTGTTCTTAACAGGGGGATTCATCTCTGACCTGTTCCCAGTACCTTCAGCATTGCAGAGCAACAAACTTGTACATTGATTTACGAGCTGTGAAGAGAAACCACGACAGGTCTCTGATTTGTCTGTTATAGCAAAAACGGGATGGCAGGGGAAAGGATTTGAGAATTTGGTTAACAAAGCTGGTTTGCTTGCTGCCATGGGTTTTACTGCTAATCAGAGGCTTAAAAACCCGGGTTTTATGGAATGGTGATGGGTGACTGACATCCTCCCTGATGGAAGAGAGGAAGATGTTTCCGTGTCTTCAGTCATGTCCTTCCTTGATCAGATGATGTGCAAAATACAATTGTTTTTGTCTGAGGAGCCAAGACCTTTCCTGTGCCTTTATACCAGATCCAGGAGCTGCATTTTTAGATACTGAGTGACTGAGGAGAGATCTGAACCTGGATCTTTCACATCCCAAATTAAAAATTGGAAACTAGATGAAAAAGCCATGCCAGTGGTGCTGGCACGACCCTCTGCCTTGTCTTCGAAGTCAATGTCTTGATCTGGTTCATGACTGAGGCTGAGATTACCCTTCAGAATGGGTTTGGTCATCATCACAGCCTGTCCTGAAAGCTTAGACTGTGCTTTTAGTTGGCAACTTGTTTTCAGGAAATTTGTTCTTGCACCTCACTCTTCATATGTCATATAAAATCCTTGGCTAGTGAAGTGAGTTGTGAAATCTGAGGTAAATTTTATTAAGAAATTTTTAAAAACAAACAAGAGCTCCAACCTGGTCCTGTCATGCAGTGATGGTCCTGTCATATAGTGATGCATCACTGTCATGAAGCAAAATCTAATTAACTTGCTCATGTGGGTATGTGTAAATAATTCTTAGTAGCATTCTGGGTGGATCAGTGCTGCTTTCTAATATTTCTGATATTTAAACCTTCAAGGACACCACTCTCTTTATTTGGGAGTTGTGGGAAATTCTTGATTTACACTGAGGAAAATACTCAGGTTTTAAATATGTATGAAGTGCCCTGCTGAACTAAGTGGCACTGGCTTGAGTATGTAATTGAGATTGCAGGGCACTGCAAGTCCTGTTGCACAAAAGCTGATAGACTTTTTCTAATTTGCATTAGATTCAAAGAAGACTTTTTCCAGAAGGGAGAAATTGGCGGTCATTGCACCCTCGACGTTCAAGCATTTTTGGCTGAAGGTCAACGCAAGAGCCCTCTGCAGTCTTGGTAAGAATCTCTTGTCAAGGCTGCTTCCAGATTCCCTTGCTAATTATTTTTGCTTTTTGTCATTGGCATTACCAGCTGTGTGCAGGGGATTTCATAGAGGAAGGTCAGTTTGAGAATTCATATTAGAAACCTCTGATAATTCGATCTCTGCAGAAAATCTGAACCACACCGTGTGTAATTGTGTCCTGCCTCATTTGCAGCAGCAAGTGATGTGAAAACCCCTTGCAGTTGGAAGTTCTAAGCTCCAGGTGTTTTCTGAGGACGATGCTGGTGCTGTGCCTACCCTGTGTGTAGAAGGGGTGGTTGCTCTGTGGGGAGATGCCCTGAAGCTGGCCCTTGTGTGTAAGCTCACACAGTCCTTGCTGAGGATGACCTGGATGTGTGCTCAGAGAGCCTGTGCTGGGAATGTGAGGTGGGCTGAGTCCACAGGCTGAGTGTAGGAAGTGCAGAGCGTCAGTTTGCATGTTAGCACTTCAAAGCTGCTTTGCCAGTTAATTGATGAAGGAACTGGAGCCATTGAGGTCCATATAATAATTCATTCTTATGCTTTGCTTGTATTTTCTTTTTCTTCCCTCATTTTTCCTTGATGTTTAATTTAAGTCAAGAACTGCTGCAGAGGGGGAAGACTTTTCTCCTCTACCTGCTGTTGTCATCACAACTGCTCATCCTTGTTTAGATGCAGGAACAACCAATACTGCCTCTACATTCATTATTCCAACCAAAGCATGGAAATCTCCCTTAAGTGTCTTTGGCAAGGCAGATCAGGTTGGGTGGAGCCACAGATCCAGGCTCTGAAGCTCTTTGTTACATCCCTGCTGCCTTGATTTGGAGATCAAAGGTGCTGTTCACTCCTGAGATCAAAGGCAGTGTTTAACCTCTAGAAGCCCTGAAGAACCTTCCATTATAATTTCAAATCATTTTAATTGTCAGACTCTATCAGTTTTCAGCAGTCCTGTTAACTGAAATGGACTGGAAGGACAGTTACTAAACCTGAGACATATGAAGTACATTTGTTTAAATGAGTTGATGTCAAAGCATATTCTGTGTGATTGAATCTTTCTAGGTTTGCAGAACTCCAGACATTCACTGCATTAGACTTCAGGCCTCTTGAAGATGAAAAGTGTGACATTGTTATTGAAAAGCCAACATACTTCATGAAATTAGATGCAGGTAATTGGTATCTTTAGTTTATTATTTTAGGGTTTTTTTGTATTGAAGTAAAAAAAGCTCATATTCAGCTTGCCCATCTGTGCCTTTGTGACAGTTAAGATCTCTTGTAATATGAAATATTATATGGCTTTTTAGTTCCTTTTTTTGGTGTAGTTCGAGTGACAAACTTGGAAACTGAAATTTGAAAATCTTATGATTTTCCACAGATGATTTGAAAAAAAAAACAAAAAAAAAGCCAAAAAAACCCAAACAAAAATCAGAACAATTTCCTGCTGTTTGCCCTGCACAGTTGTTCTCTGGCCTGTGGTCTGGCAGTGTTTGACTTTGTGCCAGAGGCTGTTCTGTGTTTCTGCATGACAGGTTCCATACCATGAAACACAGAGTGGGTTATCTGTGCCCTGCAGTACGTGCTCAGCAGCAGGATTCTGTGTGCCCTGGATGGTAGGGAAGAGAAGTGGTGTTCCAAGAGGTGCAGCACCCAGGCACCTTCAGCAATCTGACATTTTTTGAGCTCCACCAGCCTTTTTGTTGGGGCAGCCCTGTGTTGATGGAGTAGGGTGTTGAGGATGTGGACAAACCAAGTGGGGTGAGCTGTGTTGGGGCAGGGTGCTCGTGTGCTGTGTCCTGTCCCTGTGACACACAGAGCTGTGAGCCCAATTCCTCCTCTTCCCCTGCCACTGCCTGACATTTTAAGCAAAGGTGTTGCAGGGAGCTGGACTGTGTTCCCTCCTTTGTGTTCCCTCCTTTGTGTTCCCTCCTTTGTGTTCCCTCCTTTGTTTCATGGGAGATTTTTGTGCAACAAGAATGAACAAGAGAGAAGAGCTGAGGAATGACTTGTGTGAAAGTACAAATTCTGTCTTGTGGTCCCATGGACGGAGCCCCACTAAAGCAGAGGCCAGACCTGTGCTGAAATGTTTCCATTTTTCATGTTTTCATGTTTCCTTACGTGGGACTGGGTTGTGTTAAAGCAGGAGATCCTTTCATACCCTTCAGAAATCAGCTGCAGAGTGAAATAGCACATGAAGCTCATCCTGGTCTTTCCTTTGGCCACTCTTCTAACTCTTTTGTACTTTTTAAAAACATATTTTATCTCAGATTTCTTTCCTTGATTCCCTTCTTTTAGAGGTTTCTTTTTTAGGGTATATTAGGAGGATTCCAGAAGTCAGAAGCAGGGGAAGCTAATATAAAATGCAGGATGCTAATCAGGAAAGATGCTAATCAGGAAAAATGTATAAACCAACAAAAGTGGAGCAAGCAATGCAGTGTTTAGCTAACAATTTTTTCTTTCTCAGGTGTTAATATGTACCATCACTTCTGTGATTTTGTCAATCTTTACATTACCCAGCATATCAACAATTCCTTCAGTACTGATGTCAACATAGTCATGTGGGACACCGTAAGTCTGCTTTTAACATATTTATGATGGGTTGTGTTTCTGCTTTATAGAGGCTCTGAAGGTTTTAGTAGCCAGTCCTTAGCTCTCTTTTGGGCTTGGCCATGTGGAACTGATAAATTTCTGGATCCTTTTAATAAAGGTGCATGAGTAATAGTTAGAGAGCAGATTTTCTGTGATAAACCATGTGCTTTTGGAATGCTCAGCTTTGCTAGTACATATTAATGGCTTTTATTGGTGTGACCTCAAAAATAACCTGATCAGTATTTCTAATCTGTAGCATTTGAAGTTTAAACTGGTTTTTGTAGGCTTTTTTCTCTTGGAATATTGAAGTAGATTTGCTCAACTGTTTCTTCTATATTTAGAAAGAAATGCAGTCTTGCATGTTTGTAAATCAGTAATGTGCAGCTCGTAGTAAAGAAAACAGCTAAATTAAATCCTTATATATATTAAAATAG
This sequence comes from Oxylabes madagascariensis, assembly GCA_013400675.1. NCBI lineage: Eukaryota > Metazoa > Chordata > Aves > Passeriformes > Timaliidae > Oxylabes > Oxylabes madagascariensis. The sequence goes on from VYZR01104792.1 coordinate 54,732, forward strand.
AGTTTAATATTTAATTCCCTTAAGTAGCCTTCTTGCAGTTACTTCCCTCAATCACCTCTCACATTGCCATGATAACATATAAAACAAGTTTTTAAGTGGGACTGTTCCTGCTGAGCTACTGAGTTGAAACTGTGTTTGAGTAATATTAGTTTTATTGGACAGTATTTAAGTCATGTGGGAGGGTATTAAACTAAATAAAAAACAACTGGGCAATTTGTAATATGCCAGATAATGTGCATAATTAGGTCCAGAAATAACAGTTCTTAAATATGACCCTGTCCCACATCTCTTCTGTGATCATGAAGTGCTGAGTTTTCTTTCCAGAGTATTTAGTGCTAGGACAACTTAACTTCAGTAGAGAACTGTGAATATCCCCTGCTTGCTGTTTAATGAGAAACCTGTTTGGCTAGAAGAAACTATTTTTTCTAATTCTACTGTATTTTAAAGCTACAATCAGTGCCATCTGTCAGATAAGTGAGCTCTCTAGGTGTTGTACAGGGACCTGTTAATCCAGCCCTTATGGCTTTCTGGAAAGATCAGGTGTCAGACAGCATGGTAAATGACTTTGTAAAGCAACTTTTTGTCTTACATCGTGCTGCAGAATCAAATAACTCTTTCAAATGTACCATTCGGAGCAGTGCCACACTGTTACCATTTTAAATGAGAATTACCTGCTCCGGCAGCTGGAGTTCATTGCTGTGTAAAACCAGGTGATGGCACCACTCAACTGCTGATGAGCTGTCTGTGCTCATCAAAAGGTGGACTTGAGCTTATTATTCATTCTCTTTTT
>VYZR01104792.1:55551-71030 GCA_013400675.1 Oxylabes madagascariensis
TTTTTTTTTTTTTTTTTTTTTCCCTTGATGTAATTAGATTTGGCCATACTTCCTAGCTACTGTTCTTATTAAAGAGAAATGCCCTTAGATGTAGGTTAAACAAAGCAGAAAATGAGTAGGAATTCCACTGGGTGCTGGTGTGCAGATCCTCTGCGAGTGCAGGGAAGAAATGTTTATGAAGCACTTTTAAGGAGAGCAGAGAGGGTTAGAAAGTGGTGCTTTCATCAGTTCTCCACTTCTAATCTGGGAGAGCAGTTCTTGTAATACATGGCCAGGGGGAGTCTGGACTGTAAAATTCATTAAAACCTAATGGCAGAGCAAGGGGAAGGCCTCTTGAACTGAAGGAAATCTGGTGCCCTTTAGGTTCTTCTACATTTCACCAGGTATCTGTTCTCTCCTGCTATCATTTGTCATTATCCTATTTTCAGATTTCTTCTTGGGAATGCTCCCACACAACTTCCTAAGCAGCCCCAGATTTGAAAGGAAGCTTTAGTGAGAATCTGCACCAGGGCTACCGAGGGCACATTTAATTGCATCCAAAGAGCAAGAGGTGGTGGCTCAGCCCTGGGACTGTAGGAAAGGTGACAGATTGAAGGCAGGAGCCCCTGCTGCTGGGATAACCTTGCAGGCTCTTTAAAAGTTCCCCACAGAATGTTGCTGCAAGGGGGAAAGTTTTTTACTGCTCTGTAGAGAAACCTCTTAGCTGTTTCTTCCATCAGATCAGATCATTGCCTTCAATTTGGGATACATGTGCCATATGCCAGTGACTATCCCAAAACAGGCACATGCAAAACAAGCTGCTTGTGACTTTTTACCTCAAACTTCAGTGCTGCACTTGAATTCCCAGGTGGTTTTGTTTTTTTTTTTAATCTCAGGTGTTGATGTTTAGGCCTTCTACCATCCCTATGTTTGTGTTACTTCAAATTTAGTTTTTGTTCTGTTGACTCTGGGAAAAGTAGTAGGAAATTCTCACTTCTAACTCAGAAATTATAATCTACTATTGAAGAAATTGTCTAGTTTGCTGATTTATAGAAGTTTTTATTAAAAATTAACCACCTGAGAGGTAATTTGAGTTACCAGCCAGTGCAAACACAGAGTTTGGTGCTGTGTAATGTCTGTGTTCTGTGCTAGGCTGCCTTGGGTCCCGTGGAGGTGTTGCACATATTAACTGTATTAAAACTCATAGACAGAGCCTGTAAATCATGAAGAGATGTTCTAATATGCATTTATGTAACTGTTGCACCCTTGGTTTTTTTGCTTTCCTCCTAGAGCTCATATGGCTATGGTGACCTGTTCAGTGAGACGTGGAAGGCATTTACTGACTATGAAATAATTCACTTGAAAACTTTTGACTCTAAAAGGGTATGGAATTCTATATTTTGTTCTAATTCATGGTCACTAGGGAGCAAATATGACAACTTCTCCAGCTGCTTGGGGTTGTGGGTGTTCCAGAGGAAAGCATTAATACTTTCCATGCATGTTTAATTTGTGTAATATGAGTATTGTACCTCAGAAACAAAAGATAGAGCTGTAACCTGATTCTGTGGTGTGTCTGTCCTTTATGTAGAGGGACCTAACTTTTGTGTCCTGAGAAACATTAATGAATGGGTTTTGCTTCTGCAGAACTCCCGACTAAGTTAAGGGTTTTCAAATGGTCTTTCTAAAGTCTTCTGATTACTCCTGAGGTGTTTCTTTCCCCTTGTAACTCCTGCTGTTCATCATTAAAAAAATTTGCACCAAAGGAAATACATCCATTCATTCAGACCTCATTTTAGCCTCTTCAATCTAGTCATAAACTCAGTAACTGGTTTTCTTCTCTTTAGTCCGTGTGTCTTTTGTTTTGGGCTGTTTTCATCACCTCTTCCCACACTTGCACGTTCCAAGTGAGAGCTCTTTAGGGATCTCTGTTCCATTCATTTGCACGGCCGAGGAAGCCGGGCTGTCCTTGGCAGGAGCAGTAATTAATTGCTGGCTCATTAGGAGCAGGGCTGGCGGGGAATGGCCCGGGGGAAGGCAGCAGTGGGTGGAACTCCTTGTGCTCCCCTCCCCAGGTGTGCTTTAAGGAAGCCGTGTTCTCCTTGCTGCCTCGGATGCGCTATGGATTATTCTATAACACACCCCTGGTGAGTCCCTTTATCCATCCATCCTCACTGAGGGCAGGGTGGCAGGGTGGAATCTGAGCTGGGGAATCCCTCCAGGATCATGAAATACTCTGCAGTGAAGGTTCCAACTCCAAACAGAATGATCCTCCCTAAAGATGGGGATTTTAAAGTTACTCCAGCTGGTTGTGTGCAGTCTCCGATGTCACAGCTCAGGAGGTGCAGATTATTCCTCTTTAATGGCTGGGCTCTGTGAACTAACTGGTATTTTTGCACAGCACAAGAGCTTGAATGCAGTCAGACTTCCCTGAGGTTATTAGCTCACACACTCAGGCTCTAGCATTAGAGAGAGTTACGTTCCTTTCTAAATGGAAGTGCCACTTGTGCTGCAGTGAATAGCACAGTGCATGATCCTGGGCTTTTGTTCCACGAGAATGGTAAAAACCTGATCACAAAGCTCAGTTTTCTGAGCAAAATAACTTGGTGCATTAACAATTGCTTTTTTAATTTCAGATCTCTGGCTGTCACGGCACGGGGCTGTTCCGAGCCTTTTCTCAGCATGTGCTGCACAGATTAAATATTACCCAGGAAGGACCCAAGGTGTGATAACTGCATGATGCAACTGCAATATGGAGGTGGTGGATATTGCCAGAGAGCAGCAGTAGCACACTGAACCCAGTGGAGGATGGGGGTGTATCTGTGTACTTTTTGTCCTTCCAAACATTTAGGGTTTGGGTTTCCCCTGTAAAGGCCTTCAGAGAACATCGGTGTATGTTTGTGGAAGTTGCCCTTTGGTCTTATTTCTGTAGGACAGGCTTTAGAGCATTCTCCTCCAGACCTTAGGGTCTCATCCCTGTATCCGTTCTCTGTGCTGGAGGCCTTTGTGTCCTTCCTGGTTAAATCAGACACGTGTTCCATGGAGCAGCAGTGGGGACCCCACAGAGCAGAGCTTGCCCTTTATCAATCCCCTTGGACACTGCTGAGCTGGGATCAGAGCTGGAAGCAGTGGAATCTGGTCCTTCCAAGCTTGCCCAGCACCATCTGCCTGCCCTGGGCTTCTCTGTTGCTCACACTGATGGTTTTTGCACGTTGCCTTGGTGGCCAGAGCAGTTCTGGGCTAGCTGAGGTTGAAGTTTCTGCTGGAGGGGAGCCCACGTATTATTGCTGAGGGGCACATTCAGAGCTCTGCACAGGCATTTAGTTATGCTTCTCCTGCTGACACTAATGGGAGTCATGCAGTTAAATCTCTTTATTTCACTTGGAACGCTCACCCCTGTGAGTCCAATTAATTAAAAGAGGTAAAAGGAGGAACTGTTATAGAAGTAAAATATTTTTTTCCCAAGGAACTTGTGCATAAGCCATCCAGAAAGCTGCTTTCCAGTTTTCCAAAACTGTCATATAATGTGTAATACAAAGGCTCCTTTATACTGAATAAAATAAATCTTTCAGAAAATATTTAATTCTTGGTTAATAATCAGACTTTCACAAAGTTTATGATGCTTTGAATCTGTTAGAAAAGACTATGTGAATTTTAAGGTGGTTACATCATCTATTTATTACATGTGGAAGGAACATATTTAGCTGTTCAAATAATTGCCAGAAGGAAATACAGAAGAATTTGGGATTGTTTTTTTGTGAGGGCTGCCTCTTAGCTAATAAACTGCTGCTTCTTTCTTTTTAGGATGGGAAAATTCGAGTCACCATCCTCGCACGCAGCACAGATTACCGGAAAATATTAAACCAGAATGAGGTGTGGTGCTTTATATCTTTAAAAAATATTTATTAGAAGTTAAATTTTGCTTATTGGATTGATTTTTTTTTTTCAGGTGCAGCCAAGACATCTATTTTCTGGCAAATCTCAGACAAATATGTCCAATGTTTATATTAATTTGTTCTAAAATGTCTTCTAGGCAATCTCCATTTCTGTACCCCAGACACTGAACCTTGCTGCCCTTTCTAAATATCCAGTGGAAGACTACAAATGTAATACTAAAAGAATTTCCTCTGAGCAAACAGACACTGCAGATCTTCTGATAAAATTAAATTATTTCACTTTCAGATTATTCCTTTTATTTATAGCGTCTCCAGTGTTGAAGCCTAAGAAAACCCTTTGTAATGCCTGCAGATTGGAATGTACAAGCCCTTATATCAGAGTTTGTGCACTCAGAACATAATGAATTTTCATATCGATTTATGTTTTTGAATCATGCAACTTCGTGGGCTTGTGTAAAATCATCTTTCATGATAAAATGATAATATTTAATGTTTTCATACCTGTTTTCATTCTCTACTGTTAGTGCCTGGCAAAAATGAATTAGGATTATCATCCCCACCTTATGTAGGGTGAAACTGAGGCTCCTGTGATGCAGTAGCTCAGTGACAGAGCAGACAGAGCAAAGGATTTGTGCTTTATCTGCTGGGCTGTCCTCAGCTGATGCACATAGTTTATGTTCTGGTAACATGGCAAAGAGAGAAGCTGGTTTTATCTTTACCAGCTCAGGAGTGCAAGGGAGCAATTAACTGAAGGAGGACACCAAACCCTTGTCTTTTTATTATTCTCCCCAGCTGGTGAATGCTTTGAAAACAGTGTCAACGCTGGAGGTCAGAGTGGTGGACTACAAGTACAAGTGAGTGGGGTGGAGGAAACTGCTGTGAGTTCGTGCTGCCTGTGGCTGCTGACAGCTCTGTCTGTCCCCAGGTCTAACCTGGGCAAAATCCAAGGGCTGGGAAGGAAGGGGGAAGTAGTCAGAAGCTTATGTTGTTTATTCGTGGGAATGCTATGTCCGGAGCTCCAATTATTAGGGGAACGAGTCAGTTTCCGAATCCTCCGATTATAATTGGTATTACTATGAAGAAGATTATTACGAAAGCATGGGCTGTGACGATCACGTTGTAAATTTGGTCGTCTCCTAGGAGAGCACCGGGTTGTCCTAGTTCTGCCCGAATAAGGAGGCTTAGGGCGGTACCTACCATTCCGGCTCATGTGCCGAAAATTAGGTACAATGTGCCGATGTCTTTGTGGTTGGTTGAGAATAGTCAGCGGTTGATGAATGTCACAGGTAAGATGGCTGAGTGTTTAAGCGTTAGGCTGTAGTCCTTTTTACAGAGGTTTGATTCCTCTTCTTATCGGCTCTGTAGTGAAATTCATGACGGGTTGCAAGCTCGTAGATGTGTGCTGGTTGCATNTATCTGCTGGGCTGTCCTCAGCTGATGCACATAGTTTATGTTCTGGTAACATGGCAAAGAGAGAAGCTGGTTTTATCTTTACCAGCTCAGGAGTGCAAGGGAGCAATTAACTGAAGGAGGACACCAAACCCTTGTCTTTTTATTATTCTCCCCAGCTGGTGAATGCTTTGAAAACAGTGTCAACGCTGGAGGTCAGAGTGGTGGACTACAAGTACAAGTGAGTGGGGTGGAGGAAACTGCTGTGAGTTCGTGCTGCCTGTGGCTGCTGACAGCTCTGTCTAACCTGGGCAAAATCCAAGGGCTGGGAAGGAAAAGCGTTGGGTGGTTGAGCACATCCATTCCATAATGCACTATTGAGGGTTCGTGGGCTCAGGTTAAAGCTCTACTGTACAATCAGCAAGGTTTGAAATCCCTTTTGTTCCCTCTCCCAAAGCCAGCTGTGTTCCCATCACCTTTTTGCATATTGCTCTGCAATATCTGTGTTAACAGGGGTTTCTCTTGTATGATATCAATGTCTTATTTTACACGAGCCTTAGTTTAGTAATCAATAATAACTCTGATTATTTGCTGCTCTGGTGGCCCTCTGAAGACACCGCTTGAGGTCAGTTTGTGGTGCCAGGTGCAGTAGGCACTGTGCCAGGAAGAAATGGATTGAAGGAAGTGTTTCCAAACAATGCCTGCCTGTCCCAAATGGCAGCAGCTCCACCTGGAGCTGTCACGAATCATGCAGAGGAGTGAGAAACTGCAGCAGCACTGAGACATCCGTGTTCTGACCAGAGACAGTGGGAGGATGTTTGTTTGTGCGTTGTACATTACACTGGATGCAGTTCAGAAACAGGTCTTTTATACTGGGATTTTAGGTTTTGTTTGGGGCATTTTGTTCTTAGTTTTTGGGGTTTTTTTAAGGCAATGCATTTTTTTTAGAAGGCAAATAAAAAGAAAAACCTTTAAACTTACAAAAACTTCAAGCTGACAAAAATATTTTTGAAACAAATTCTTGTGAAGTTCTGAAACCTCCCTGCATTTCTTTTACTTCCATGCTGAGTTACTGCTGGCTGCAGCATTTTTGATTCTTAGCATTGTTCCTTGAAAAATCATTTCTCCCCTTAAGCCAATTTTGTGCTTTCCCCACGTTCTGCTGGGGTGGATAGAGCTGCCACATCACCACCACTTTTGTTGTGTTATCTGCAGGGAGCTTGAATTTTCGGAGCAATTGAGAATTACCCACAACTCTGATATATTCATTGGGATCCATGGAGCTGGACTGACCCACCTGCTCTTTCTGCCAGACTGGGCTGTTGTGTTTGAGCTGTAAGTCTGTCTGTCTGTCTCTCCTTCCCCCTCTGTTGCACACAAACTGCTCCTCTTTGTTGCTGTGTGATAACGAAGCCTCTCCCTTCCTGGTATTTGACCACGAATGTTTGTCTTGCAGCCTGGTTTAGACTTCATATTTGACAGCCTCTTCTCCTGGGGATGAAAACAGAGGAAGCTTTCATTATAAAATACACTGTAATTATATCATACAGGCTTAGCCTGTGATTTCTTAATCTTCCATGGTATAAATATAATGGGGAAATGGCAAACAATGAGAAAACCTCATTGCTGAGGTTCTGCCTGGTGAGTCTGAGATTTAATGATGTTTTAGTGATCCAGGTGAATTGATTATGTGCATGTCCAGGGCTATTATTGGTATGAATTGATTATGTGCAAGCAACCCCCTGGAGGTTTCTATATCCTCCTTTTTCTGCTCAGGACAGGAGCACCAGCTTGCTGGCCAAGGTCAGCCCTTTGTTGTTGTGCTTTGCCTGAATTTCTCTTGTAGCTTCCTTTAAAACATATTTTTGTCACAAAATGGGGGTGTTAGACACTCCAATCTACAGAATGAAGCAGAAACCCAGAATGCTTGTTAGAAGAGCTCTGAATTCTTCATCCTGGGAAATTCTGCTGTGGGAAGGCTGCAGAACTGGTGTTTTGCAGCATAGTCTTGGCTCAAGAATGTTTTGTCCAGTCTCCAAGTAAGTCCNCTCCAATCTACAGAATGAAGCAGAAACCCAGAATGCTTGTTAGAAGAGCTCTGAATTCTTCATCCTGGGAAATTCTGCTGTGGGAAGGCTGCAGAACTGGTGTTTTGCAGCATAGTCTTGGCTCAAGAATGTTTGTCCAGTCTCCAAGTAAGTCCAGAAACTCAGAGGTTGTTTTTCACATGTCCAAGAGCTGCTGCAGCTGGACAGGGACATCTCTGACATGCAGATGTGCCTCAAGCTGCCTCCAAGGCCACATCTTGAGAGCACAAGGCAGCCCTTGTTTCAGCAGAGCAGAATTTGTCCATGGTTTTGGTGTCTTAGAACAACAGACATTTCAATTTTTTGCTGTTTCACCCTGGTAACTTCAGCGTAATCTCTGCAGGTAAATATGTTTTTTCTGCCTGTCCCTAGATACAATTGTGAAGATGAACGTTGTTACCTGGATTTGGCAAGGCTGAGAGGCATTCATTACATCACTTGGAGGAAAAAGAATAAAGTGTTCCCTCAAGATCAGGTAATGATGGCCACACTGGAAGGGTGAGGTGCTGTAACTGAAGGACTTCACAGTTATCCTGCTTTCCCTACCTGCGTTCTGGTATTTGAAATATGATATTCATTCTTTAGGCCAAATTAACTTCCCTGTTAAGATTAAGAAATCATTTGATATTAATGGCTGAGGGAAGAAGAGGAATGAAATTAATTGGCCATGAACCGTTCATAGCATGGCTGTTATGCAGTTCCTTCGCTGATTCTTTTGCCTCAGAGCAGATCAGTGGATCAGAAATAATAAATTAAAATGGAAGATCCTCATTTTTTTTCTTGCTTTTTTGAATGGAAGATGTATTGATCTTTCTTTTTCTGTCTAAAAATCCTTATCTTGTTTTTCTAGGGACACCACCCAACACTGGGAGAACATCCAAAATTTACAAACTACTCCTTTGATGTGGAAGAATTTATGTATTTGGTGCTTCTGGCTGCAAATCATGTTTCACAGCATTCGAAGTGGCCATTCAGGGTAAAACATGATGAATTCTAGATTAGACTTCTGCCTGAAATACTGTTTTTAATTAATCACAGAATGGGCTGGGTTGGAAGGGATTTCAAAGCCCATCTCATTGCACCCCCTGTCATGGGCAGGGACACCTTCCACCATCCCAGGTTGCTCCAAGCTCCATCCAACCTGGCCTTGGACACTTCCAGGGATCCAGGGGCAGCCACAGCTTCTCTGGGCAACCTGTGCCTCCCCACCCTCACAGCAAGGAATTTATCCCTTGTATCCAATCTAAACCCACTCCCTGTCAGTTTGAAGCCATTCCCCCTTGTCCTGTCACTACATGCCCATAAAAAAATAAATTTCCCCCTATGAGGGAAAGAACCCATTGTTAATTCGTCAGACCACTTCTTAGCACCCTACCTTGTCTTTATAATTCCTTTGTAATCTGGGAGGTTTTGATATGTAAAAACTATTTTTTCAGACTATTTCTGGGTTTTTGCACTGTATTTCTACATTCCAGATTCTGAAATACTCTTTATACAAAGATATGTCCACCCATTTCATGTAAGGTTTTCTGGGTTAGATCCAGGGTCAACAGACACTGCAAGCTTCTACTTTAAATTTAGAAACATTTTCACATTAGAGAGCACAGTCTTATGATTTTGCATTTAAGTATAAACTTTGACTCTTGTCCCTGTAGTTATAAATGCTCCAATACAAGAGGTCAGCACAGTAGGTTCAGTGAGTTTTCTGTCTCAGAGCAGGTAAATATTTTCCTAAGTGAGTACTTAAAATTTCAGGTAATCTGGGTGTTTCCTACTTTTTCACAAAACCCAGCACTCTGCATTGGAAAACTTGAGCAAATTGGAATAAAACTTGATTTTTTTGAGGATTCTAAAGGGAATGACCTTCTAGTTTTTTTTAAGGACAAATGATAAAATGTGTAGAGTGTATTTCAGCTCCAGCTGAAAGGAAAGGAATTGATGAGGAACCCTGTTCTTGGAGTCACTAAAAGCCTAATTTTTAATATTCTTGTTTCCTCAAAATGTTGAAGAGTTAATCCAGAAAACTTTTTAAATGAAATCTTTCCAAAGCCAGTAGCACAATTCACTGTTTTCAGTGAAGGGAATATTAAACCAAAGCTGAGTTCTTTTTGCAATTCCCCCTGGAGCTGAGATGTTCTAGTGGAGAAAATAAAGGTAGTAGTTCTTTTGTCTTAAGTGGGGCCAGAAGGAGGTATAGAATAATCAAGTTCAGTGAGATAAAACCCTTGAGTTTTGTTAAATTATGGATTTTTGGGGAATGTATCCCCGTGCTGGACTTGCAGTTCAGCCACAGAGTCCCGGTGGCTCGGGGCAGGCACACATTTGAATGGAAAAGCAGGAGAGTTCTGGTAAATACAAACATTTCACTGCTCTGATTGTGAATGGTATTGACTTCCCTTCCCCAGCAATTTCACAGAGTGTGGGTGCATTTACTGACCTGTCTGTACAGGTAGGGATGAGTTACTGTAAGCACAATTTTCATATAGATCTCTCACGACCTTAATCAGTGCATAGGGGAAGCTGGGTAGAGCTGAGACCTTCATATATTTTGTGTATGTGGTGCAATTCTTCCTGGAGATTGTTGTTTTACTGAGGGAGAAAACTGTTTCACTTTAAAGGACCATAGAAGCAAAATTGCACTTCTTAATATCAGGGGAAAAAAGAAAAAAAAAAAAAAAGCCCTTGAGCAATACCATTTCCTGTATTTGTATGTGTCTGTTGGGGTTTTTACCTTGTGAGGTTTTTAAAGTAAAAAAAATGTATAAAAGTTAAGCCAGTAAAATGTCTGTGTTTGAATGAAACCAAGTCAAGGAAAGAAGACATTTAATTATGAACTGTGCACATAATTTTTTTTAATAAAAAGCTTTTTAATAAAAAAAAAAAAAAGTGTAAAATTTTTGGTAGTTTGCCAGGTTTTAGAGGCAAATGTTTTAAATACTGTTAATTGCATGGAGTCCCATGTCTGTGCTTTCTCCTGCCATGACAGGCTGATGTTCTGAGGTCCAAAGTGACATTCAGGTCTATTTACTTAAGAGTCATTGAGAGGTGATGCTGCCATCCTGCACTGCTGGCTTTAGTGCTGGGCATTTGAAGACTGGTTTGTGAAAATCTTTGTGTATATTTAACTTCCTGTGGTGCAGGTGATGCTGCTGAGGGCTTGAGTCTGCACAGGAGCAGCTAATGAGGAGCTGCTCTTTTAAGTGATCACTGAAACAAATGGTTGAACATATGTGTGGAGGAGAGACTGCAGGGACTTAATCCACAGGCAAAATATCCTGCCAACATTCACCAGTTTCAGCAAATTCGAGTGCAGTGTCGGCAGTTGATGGCCAACATGTTATTCAGCCTTTATGGCTTAATATTGCTGGGATGAAAAGACTGTTTGTGTTGATTAACTTTACAAAGAGTACAAAATTTTCTGGGCAGCAGCAGGAGGTTTGGTTGGATTTTTGGGTTTTGCCGATAAATCCTGAGGGAGTTTGGACAACAGCAGAGGTCTGGATTGTGGCTTGAAGAGCATCTGGACCATCTTAGTCTGTCTGGAAGTTGGAACTTGGGGTAATCCATGAGACTTTTGGGCCGCTTGATCTTAAGGCAGGATATAGCTCTGGGTTAAGTTTTCCTGACAGACCATGGGAATCTTGTTCCTTCCTATTTCTGACTTTTTAAAAAAATTTTTTGGTCTCTCCAATTTACCCAAGCTTAGAGTCCAAGGGGCACCTTGGCATCAGTGTGATGAATTCAGTTTTGGGACTTCGTGTAATGTTGCAAGTCCTGAATGCTTTTGGGATTGCCTGTGTTTCCTGTACAATGTAAACCAAGAGCTGTATTTGGAATAAAAAAATAATTTATGGATGCGTGTGGTTTCTTTCCTTTTTACTTCAGAATTTGTGAAGATGTAATTTCAGGTTTTTTTCTGTGGGAACTTCTGTGGAAGTTGGGTAAGTGTGAGAAATGGTTTGTGATGGGGAGGTGGAAAATCAGCATTATTAATCTTAAGAGTCTGATTATAAATATTAAGGCAATACATTTTTAAAAGGCATTAAGTAATAATGGAATTGTTTAATTTTTGCTGTTAATCTTACTGGTACCATTAATGAGATAACTCAGGGTTTAGCATATCTCTTAATCCTGAAATCTTCTTAAGGAGAAAAACTGAAGAAAACGTTCTCCTTAAGAGCTTTTTATGCGCTCAGAAGGGCAAAATGTTTCATTTCAACACTGAATAATTGTTTCAATTTGCAGTGTTTGCCTTAAGTTGAGCTCTTACTTCCACTCCTCTGAACACACATTTCTCATGGATTGGGCTTTTTGCCTGAAATAAATGAACTGCTATTGAATCCCCTCTGGCTTTGGCCCTGAAATGGCCACAGAAGGTTGGATTTTCTTGCTCATTCACGAACTCTCCTCATTCTTGCATTTCAGGTCCTCATCTCAGGCCTGGCTGTGAGGGTGCTACTGATGCCTTAGGATTTTAGCTTTTATATTTTTCAAATCCTGTACTTCATTAATGCATAACTCTAAACTCCATATAGAGTGTAAGTTAACTGTCTTCACATTTTGGTCAGGCAAAAAAATCCNGCGAAGCTGCCACCCCTCCAATACACTGGTCAGACCAACAGTCTGTCACCTCTCTCCTCCTCCATGAAAATATGAAAACAAACCATTTGTTGATACTTAAAGTGTGGGAAAAGTCTTGGTACATAGAGAAAACAATTTTCTCAGAAAGGCTGCACGGGCAACAAGCTCCTCTTGGAGGCTTTGGACTGTCCAAGATGTATCTATTGGAGGCCTTTGGTCAACTCCTACTCTTATTGTCTTTGTCTTGTCTTGCCTCTGTTCCAGGGAGCCTCTCCAAGCCCTGCTCAGAATGGGAGCCCTCCTGGGCCAGTCCTTGGCTCATCCCAGCCCAGCCCAGCTACCTCACCCAAACCCTGCAGTCTGAACCGTGCCAACAGTGCAGCTGAAAGCAGCATTTTGTGTTTGGGGGGAGAGAAATGCACACGGAACAAGAGAGGTGAGGAGGGAGGAACAAGGGTAAGGTTTCAGATGGGTAAAACTGGCAGAGAGTCATTCTCAAGCTTGGAGCTCGGGAGACCTCTGGGAACGTGGTGATAAATCAAGTGAAATGTGCGGAAACCTTGTTGGGGCAGAGCCAAAAATGAGGGGAGTGGAAATACTCATGTCACAAACTGCAGGGAGGTACAGGAGGGGGGAAGGAAATTCAGAATTCTCCTGAGTCTGAGCCAGGAGAGGGGATCAGCATCCCTGAGCAGGGGGGCTGTGGGGAGAAGGGACAGGGCTGAAAATCTGGGGGGTGACCTGGGAGAGTTGTGCTGGAGAAATGAAGGAAAGGGCAGGGGAGGATGAAAGGGGATGTTGCCATGGTTGGGTAGAGCTGACAGCACATTCTCAGGTGTATTATTTTCCTGGCTGCTGTCCTCTCTTGGAACACTGAAATATTTTTATAATATAACAATATAATATAGATAAAGCACAAAAATAACCTTTGTATATAAATAGAATAGAATAAATAATATATAAATATATATGATATAACATTGAGTATTTGTTATTACCATTATCTTTTGGATATGTGAATAAAACTGAAATAAAAAACTATCTCTTAATTTCCTTTATGTTTTCTTGATTTCCTTTCCCTTTCCAATAATTACATGGCAAATCAAAAAGGAGGAGAAGTAGGAAAAAAGGTAAATTGCACTGTTACTGAGAATAAATTTGTTTTGAATATGTATAACTTCTACAGTAGCATTGTTCTTTTGACTTATTTTTCTTTTTTTAAACTCAGACCTTGTTTTGGCCTTTAGAAAAGTATTTATTAACGTAGGACACAAAGTGCATGAAGCTTTTGGGTAGTGGGTGAGAAATCAATTATCTGGAGCTCAGGTCTCCCATCACCTGGGAACAAAAGCGTGTCAGGAATGTTAATTTTGGTTGCCAGGTGTTTGAGGGTTGGGTTTGTTGAAAACTGAACAAAAGATGACGTTCAACCAGGATTTTAGAAGAGAAAGTTGAGAATGCCTCAGTTATTTTCTAGATTGAGCTGATAATAAAGTCACAGTCGAATATAAATAGTCTCAGTAAAGAAAACATACAGAAAAAAAAAAAAAGGAAATTTTACCGGGTCAATCATCACTGATAAAGCCTGGAGAAAAGGAGGCTCAGGGGGCACCTTGGGGCTCTGCACAACTCCCTGACAGGAGGGGACAGCCGGGGGGGTCGGGCTCTGCTGCCAAGGAACAGGGACAGGACAAGGGAAACAGCTTTAAGGTGTGCCAGTGGAGGATTAGAATGGATATTAGGGAAAATGTTTTCACCAAAAGGGTTTTGGGGAAAATGTTGGGAGGGGCTGTGCAGGGAAGTGACGGAGTCCCCATCCCTGGGGGTGTTTGGCAGACACGGGGATGTGGCACCTGGGGACGTGGTTTGGTTGTGGCCTTGGCAGTGCTGGGGTAAAGGTTGGACTTGATGTCAAAGCTCTTTCCTAACTTCCAGACTCCATGATTCCACGCTGATCACCCCTATCACTTTTGTACACCAAACAACGATACAGACTCTGAGATCTTTCGAAGGTTAGAAAAAACGACTCTTTATTTTTGAGATGTNGCAGAGTGCAGTAGGTGTCACTAGAGCCCTTCCCAACGCTCAAAGGGAATCTCATCTCAGATTCGGAATCTGCTCACCGACGACAGAGCAACTGCTTCTGCAGTCATGGTTTTGTTTTTCCTCCTTCCTGTTTGTAGAAGCAAGAAATTAATCCATGGAGATTTTAGCTTTTAGCCTAGGATGATTCAGATGCTATAATGTTGGTGTGTTTTTCTTCAGTTTTTCTTTCAGCAAATTAGTTGGTGTTGGAAAATAATTTTCAGTTAATCTTTTGTAACAAAATCCCGCGTCATGTTTTGTTCTAAAATCACTTTGTGCCAGACTGTCGCCTTTTAGTAGTTAGTGCAATTCCTGTTTTGCTGCAAAGTCTTGATTTTCACTTATGCATCACTTCACCCAGCCATGCAATATATCCTGCACCTTCCACCACCTAATTATTTCTCCAGTGCAGTTCACTAGGAAGGTTGTGTGCACACGCACCTGGAGTCATGGAAATATGGGCCACTGACACTTGAAAAATAGTAAGAAAATAATGAAAAATGATGGAGTTGTTATTCTGTTTATTTTCAAAAACCAGCCACCATGAAGAGAGTTGTTTTTAAAGAAAAAAAATAGTTGAGCTTTGCAGATTGTCCCCTTTTCAAATTTATCCCCCAGCTGGTCACTAAAGATGGGATTGGTTGACTTTTCTTTTCAGCTCTGGGAAGCTTTGAGCTGCCACAGGGCTCTGGCTGCCCAAGGAGGGCTGTGCTGTCCAGCGTTATCCCTTTGCATTGACTAAAGCCAGAGGAGATGATTTGTCTGCCTGACATCTGATCCACAGCTTTCAGCAGCTGAGCAAAACAAAAATAAGCTGTAAACCTTAATAGAGGGTAGGAATTGTTAGAGCTGCCATGCAAGAAGTGTGGAAAGCTGTGGAAAGGAGACAGGAAAGAATTGCTCCCACACGCTGAGTCGTGCTGGAAAAGAAGGAACTTTATTTACATCTTTGACATTTTATAGAATTCCAAAGGTGACAGTGGATTGGAGGGTGAAGCTGCCACCCCTCCAACACACTGGTCAGACCAACAGTCTGTCAGCTCTCTCCTCCTCCATGAAAATATGAAAACAAACCATTTGTTGATACTTAAAGTGTGGGAAAGATCTTGATACATATAGAAAACAATTTTTCTCAGAAAGGCTGCGCAGGCAACATCAAGCAGGTGAGGTTTGTGATATGATGGAAGCATTGAAACAAGGCTGAGGTGATGCAAGAGCAAGGTGTCCCTCGTCAGCTCTGGTGGTTGAATCAGGGCTTGGTGGCTTCCCCATGTGTGAGGAAACACCAAAACTCATTTTGCTTTCACTGGTACACTGCTGGGTTAATGGGTGGACTCAATGATGTAAAAAGTCTTTCCTAACCTAAAGAATTCCTTGCTGGCCAGCAGCTCCAGGTCAGACCTGTCTGGTGGGCAGATCCTGTATGAAGGGGAAGGCTGCCATGGACAGTGAAGGTCAGCAAATG
>VYZR01104795.1:9286-19813 GCA_013400675.1 Oxylabes madagascariensis
TGGAATTCTGTTTTATCTAATATGTAGCAGTGGTTCCTAAATTAGGCAGTTCTTTTTTGTTCTTGAGAATGTGCCACCCATAAGAATTCTGAAAGTAAAGTTTAATCAGTGAGGTTTAATATCAAGTGAGAGGCTTGAGCACTAAGATTATTTTGTTCTTTTTTGCTTCCTAAGATTTATTTTGCAGTCATGAACATTGGGACGTCTAGTGCAGGATTGAATTCCTAACTGCTCTGAAGGCTGGAGAACCAGCACATATCTATTCTTATCANGAAGCTTGAGACTTGATGATAAGCATTTAGAAACTGTTTTCTTGAGAAAGTTGGTGATGGAAAGCAGAAATGGATGCCTGGCTTGACAACATTCCTGTATGACAATAGGAATGTTGTCAAGCAAGCCTTTGGTCCTAACTGGCCATGAATGGTGTGTTGTACCTTGAGAGCAATTTGGTGACTGTGGTCACTCATGGTTGCTTCTGAAATCTGCCAGTGGAACTTGTATCAACAGCAAGTGCACAGCATGATTTTTTGCTGACGTGACTATTCCTAAAACTATTCAAATATGGGAAAAGGAGCAATTAGATGATTATAACTTTTAGTGTAATGGGAGTATTGAAAATATTGCCTTGGTTAGGCAATATTACCCCAACATTATAAGGGACTTACATGTATTAAAATTGGTAATAGTTTCTCTAGGTATTCTGAACAATACACCGGGCAACAGGCAAACATAAAGATCCAACATCAGTTGGGATGGAAAAAAGTGACAGCGTTTTCTAGATTGAACATGTTTGCAATGGAGAAACCAGCAGATTATTTCTGAATGCCACTGCAGTAGGTAGATAGTATACAGACATCAGGCTATAGCAGTAGAGATGAGGTATGCCACAGCAACAGGAAATCAATGAAACACAGAAACATACCCTGTGAGCCTATTCCCATAAAGATTTTTGCCTTCTTCTAAACCAATGAGTGCCTGAACTAGCAGACAAGTGTGAAAGCAGGCCACCTGTTTCTTTCTTCTCCCTCATTCTCTGACCCAGGTTCCATTCATACATATATCTTCAGTAGTTAGAAAGCCAAGTCATACCAAAAATCAAATCTTATCTACAAAACTTGCTTGTTGGCTGTGCTGAGGAAAAGCCTCCTGTAACCCCTAGAGGAGTATATGGGTCAAGACACATAAGAACATTTCCACTGTATGAGGAAATAATTAATCAAAATTGTGATTCTGCCCTTCTTAAAACTTCATACAGTTGGTGATTGCTCATCTGTCTGATGGCTCCTTCCAATTCTAAAATGGATGAGATTTTAGTAAACTTTCTAACCCAGGGAATTGGGACAGGGAACGTCATAGTGCATGGTAACAGGTATTCTGACATTTCACAACCTTTAAGTGGCTTAACTTTGCCACCAGTGCATTCATTCAAGGGTTTCCTTCAGGCCCATTTCTTACTTTAATTTGACATATTAACTTCTCTTTTTTTTTTCTCCTTCTCTTTTCCTTAATTACTTTCATAACTAGGGAAATACTGAGCATATGCAAAATATTCATAAGGTCCCTTTACTCCAGTGGGATGGGCAGGCAAGGAAACAAATTTCACTACACAGGGATTTACCAGAGGAAGCAGAAAAGCGAAGGGGTGGGGAAAGTCCTGAAGCATTTTTTTTCTGACCCAGTAACAGCACAGGCAAGGCAACCTGACAGTAACAGGGTGCTATAGCAGCCATGAGGTTGTGCAGCCATTTATACTGTGGATAAAGGCACCGAAGTGCATTTCAAGATTTGGATCTATATACTGAAAAGTTTTCTGTCATTAGTAAGCCACTTTTATCTCCTAGAGGTGTATGGGAAATGCCAGGATATAATGCAAATGAGAGGCCTCTCCTAGACACCTCCACTAAATGCTCTCCTCCACTGTATACGCACTCTACTTCAGGTCTGCTCTTACATGCTGTCTATAATGTACCAAAGCAGAAATGTATTTGGAAATGGAAAAAGATGAAGAACATTTTAATGAAGGTGCAGAGTGCCAAATACTTTCTGTGCAAGGTAATTTCCTGTATAGATATTTCTCTTCTCTGAAGCTGGCAGAGCCTTTTCCTTTTCTTTTTCTTGGTGATACTTTTGGAAATATTAATTTCAGTAAGGAGTTCCTTGAGTGTTCTCAATGGTCAGAAGCCCTGTATGCCACAGGTGAAGAAACCACCCTGGCTTCCCCAGGGAACAGCAGATAACTACATCTATGTCTCACTGGTGTCAAATAATGTGTTTGGTGGTGCAGAAATCAGAGGAAAGCCAGGACACAAGAGGAAAATGGCTAGGCAGGTTATCACCAATTTATCAAAGTTTTGGCAAATTAATTAGCTAAGCATCTAAGTCCCTTAAGGTGTCTGGTTCTACTGCTTTGGTAGATTGCTTGAGAGGCACAATGAGTAGGCGGCAATATCATAGACTCATAGAATATGCTGAGTCGGAAGGGACCAATCAGGATTGTCAAGTCCAACTCCTGGCCCTTTATAGGATACTCCAAGAATTCCACACCGTGCCTGAGATCATTGTCCAAATGCTTTTTGGACTCAGACAGGCTTGGTGCTGTGACCACTTCCCTGGGGAGCTTGTTTCAGTACTCAACCGCCTTTTGGGTGAAAACCCTTTTTCTAATACCCAACCTAAACCTCTGCTGATTCTGCTCCAGCCATTCTCTTGAGACATGAGAGTGAAGAGATTGGACCTTCCTTTCTGCTGCCCCTCAAGAGGATATTGAAGATCTCAATGAGGTCCGACTTCAGTCTCTCCTTCTCCAGGCTGAACAAACCAAGTATCCTCAGCTACCCCTCATGAGGCTTCCTCTCCAAATATGTCCCCATCCTCGTGGTGTCCTTTGCACACTCTCTAATAGCTAAATGTCCTTTTTATACTATGGTGCCCAAAACTGCCCCCAGGACACGAGGTGAGACCAGACCAGTGCAGAGCAGAGTAGGACAATCCCCTGATGGTCCTGCTGTGCCTAATGCCTGCCAGAACACAGTTGGCCCTCCTGACTGTCAGGGCACAGCTAACACAGATCCAACTGACCATTGAGCAGGATGTCCAGGTCCCTTTCCACAGTGCTGCTCTCCAGCCTCTCGTTCCCCAGTCTATATATACAGCCAGGAATATATATAATGCCCGGTCCCAGGTATAGGATCTGTCACTTGTCCTTGTTGAACTTCATATGGTTGATGATGGCTCATTTCTCTAATTTGTTGAGGTCTCTCCGCAAGGCCTTTCTGCCCTTGAGGAAATCGACAGCTCCTCCCAATTCAGTGACATTGTCACACTTATTATCTTTTGAGTTCTGACCTCATTACTTTTGTCCCCATCAGAGTTCCTGTTCCACTGCTAGTGTTTGGGGTGTCCTCCAAGGACAACCTGGGGCTACTTTTTGCCTTCTCAGGAAATGTCTTTCCAAGCAGCAGTGGGTATGCTGTGTGTGGTGGCTCTTATTCCTTACTACCTTTCAACTAACAGCCAGGAAAGATACTGACAGCAAGGCCACCCTGGAGCTGTGTACCAGTCTCCAGGGAAGCAGAAGCAGATCTGTTGAAGGGACACGGAGTATTCCAGGACAAAGCCACCAGTTGGTTTCTGCCGTGCAAGAATTCTCTATCAGGCACTAAAAGCGATTATTTCTGGGTGTTCTCTCATGTGTTTCTGACACCAGAATCTGTATTTTCCCCATGGTGACTACCTGTGTGTGCTGGGTGACCCAAAATGTTTTGGTATTCCATACCTATCTGAGACCAAAATTGTTGCTGTCTCATTAACACACCATGGCGTAGCCAGAAACAGAACCAGAGGGTGACCGTCTTTTTCAAGCTAAGGTGGCCCAAGCAGAGCTCTCTTGGCTCTTGCTCTTTTCCATTTTGTTCTCGCAGGGCAAGGTAGTTGAGGCAGCACAGGTAGAAGCTACACTTTGGCTTGTTTTTGTTTCTCTCTGGCCTTAGGAGGGAGTTGCTTCTGGGTGGCAACAGTAGCCCTCTGAGAGGCTGCATTTCAAAATCAAAAACTTTCAGAGTGCATTTTGCAACATCTGCCTGCAGTGCAAGGCTGGCACTGGCTGGGGTTGGGCCACTGTTCTTTGTGTGCTTGAGAGTCCGTTTTCTCTCTAGCCCCCACGGGAACAGGGACCCAAAAGAGCAGCACAGCACCAGTGGCTTGGAGGCTGCAGTGCTGATGCTGGTTGGATGCTGCCAACCTAAGCAACAGGCAGAGAGGCTGGCACTGAAGATTCACCCAGTTCTTCAGTTCCAGATGCCAGAGGGTGCTGGCCACCTTTGTCAATGGAACTGCTGCCGCTGGAGAGATGAGAGGGGGGAGGGCTGCTGCCATCTTTGTCTCCCCACATGCAGTTGTCTGCGGAAGGCGCCATCTTGGGGGAGGGTTTGTCCGCCATTTTCCCTTTGTCTCCGACCCGCTGTGGGCTGCAGAGGGAGCCATCTTGGGAGAGGGGTTACTCTGCTCTTGGAGTTTATCTTTGTTCCTGGGAGTCCCTGAGAGCTCAGCAACTTTGTAACTAGTGAGTATTACTGTTGTTTATTGCCTGTTGCTGTTTCTTTTTTTGTAGATTGTTATTTTTTCTCTTGTATCTGCTCCTGTTCCTTTCTCCTTATTGTTGGAAAGGAATTTGTTAAACCAACGGGGAGGTAACTCATTTTAGAGTATCCGCCTCTTGCATTGTCTTAAACCAAAAGACTGTGACGCAGTGTGGATACCTAGAGCACACTGGCTATTACCAATCTGCATTATCAGAAAACAAGATGCTTAAACGGAAGCAGAGTGAGTCCATTGAAACCAAATCCCCATGCTTCATAGCTCTATTTCCATCTGTCTCACTCTGAAGGGAGAGTGTTCACCCGTGTTTATCTCCATCTCCTTCTCTGCACTAGGCTTATTCTGCATTTTACACCAGTCTCAGCCCCAACAAGCCCCAACTGTTGGCCAACACTTTTCCCTCTAGATGAAAAATTCAAATAGATTTGAATGATTCACAGTAAGCCATTCCACCTCAAATTCACTTAAATCCCTTTGGTGCTTTTATGTCTTTTAAATAGCAGCTAAATAAAAGGGTATCTAGGTTTCAGCGATTAAAATTATTTACTTACCATATGTAACAACTGGAGCATTTCCACATACCTGGGGAGAGAGACAAACTTTTATTAACTGCCGTCAAATGAATACTGTAGGGTGGACTGCATAGCTTCAGTTTTAGAAGAGCAACAGTTAGGCTGTAGAAACAAACTCACACTTTTTCTGAAGACATTAGCTCCTGGGCAATGAGGTAAGCTCTGGACTGGCCTTCTTTCTGTCAACAGAAGTCAGAAGCAATTAAGAAATTTCTCATTCTACAAAGTAAAGCATTGTTTGAGAGCACTTTGAACTGACATATTTCTATAGTGAAAATAGTGACCAGACTTTAATTCTTTGTTGTTCAGTGTCTGGCATCCTGGACTTTCCATGACAGGCCATTTCCCCAGCTGAAATACTAGTAATATAGTACAATACAATAGCTGCTAATACAGATGGCAATTTTGAAAAATGCCTTGTTTATTGAAGGAGGAGTGAAATTGTCTGAACTAAATGGCCATAAATGTCTCCAGAATTGGTTCAGTACTTCACCAGACAATGTTGTTTGAAATTTCAGAGGCATCTAGTTAACTGGCAGGCATCTTAGAAGACACAGATAACTGTGAAAGAAGCCAACTATATGGCTCTGAGGTGTAAGTGGCTAATAGTATTTTACTCCTACTTCATGACTCAGCCTTATGGTAAGAGGTGGCCAAAGCATAGAAATATGTACTGAAAGGAATGTACGGGGAAAATTTTGACTTTTACAGCAGTGATGAAATGGGGAGCTAAAACAGCGGTCTAGTAGTTGCAAAGAAATGCAGCCCTCAGTGACCTAAAGTGGACTCAGGGGAAATGATGTAGTGTCAAGTCTTTGTGACTTTGCTTGCCAGACCAAGTATGCTGGTAAGAAGACTCAGTGAAGCAGAAAGTCAAGGGTCCCTACATGGCTGCCATGGCCTCCATCTGCTAAGCAAAGGTTTGGACTGAGGCCTGGAGGGCAGCTTCTGAAGAGGAAACTGGGAAAGAGCTGTACTACAGGACTAGGCACATGACTGGCTGCAGGGAGTAAGGATTTCTAAAATGCTGGAAGCTTTGCAGTTTTGTAATAATCACTTGGACTTTGTTTCAGAAAGTGAATAGTTGAGGGACCACTCTATCCCACCCTATCTATCCACTCTCTCCCCTGTTCCCAGAAATCTGTCTACAGACACTAGTGTGTATCTCAGAGTTCATTTCCTGGTTAAACAAACAGCAATTAAATAACACAAGACGGACAATGCATAGAGACACTCTCAGACTTGCTTTAGACAGGCCACGTGACACTGAGATCCCTGAATTTTGCCTAAGACATATTAATCATGAAGATTGATGGCACTTTGGTGACAGTGCCAGTCACTCCCCTCTGAGCATAGTGCCAGCTCTCAGTTGTGCTGACCCAGCTGTTTGCATGACCTTGATCAGCACCAGACTGGTCTCCTTAAAAAAATGAACCTAATTGATCCAGCTTAAAAAAATCATGAGGCTGGGGGAAAAGCTGCCTCCATGGGGCTAGAATGGAGTTGTTTGACCTAAGAGCAGCACAAGTAGATCACAGAACAATTTTCTAAACCAGAAACATTAGTATTGTGCAAGTCACTTCTCTGGAGTACTCTCTTGGAGTACTCTCTTCATTTCAAAGCAGGGGAACTAGTGAAAACATTGAAGCAGAAGCTCCATTGCTGTGTGTGCCAGTAACTTGCCACACTAACGTGGGCAAATTGCATCTCCTCATGCATTTTACTATGTGTGTGTTGTACTTCAGAGATGGCTCAGCGTAGGTGTATTGTGGCTTGATGGTACTAAGACAAGAGTGCTACTGTCACAATTAGAGCTCATAGCAGATTTATAAGCTTCAGTCTTCGAGTGACTTCATAATGCCCCTTTTGTAATTATTATGCACTATGTAGCAGTTCACAGTAGTGTCAATGGTAAGTAAACTGAGGCATCACAAGACCAATTCACTTTTTCAGGTTAGCTCTGTGAATCAGTGAGAGAGAAGGAAAAGCATCTGTCTTCCAGATCCAATTCTTGAAGAGCTAAATTGCAGCTGTCCTGGAGGATCTGTGTACTTATATAAATCAAGAGCTGTCCCTTGAGAGGCATCTGAATTAGGTGCTTCCTCAAGGCACACAAATCTGTAATTCTCAACTCCAGCACATTTCAGTTTTGTGTGTGTGCACATGAGTGCATATTTTAATATGTTAAAGGTTTGCAAAACAGAATGATTACTAGAGTCTAGAAACCAAGCCCACCCAGTGGAAATGTGTAAGGGGCAGCAAAGACATTCTTATGTACTGCTGCTGTTGAGTCAGTAGCTGCCCTGCTTGTTTTCAGACCTTTGAGACTGCTTAATGTTCCCTGTCTGTGTGCAGTGCAGGTCTTTTCCATCTGTCTTTTTTGACTCAATGGAATTTTAAATTCTCAAGATTGCAACTAAATGCTTTGGAGTGTGACATTTTTCCTGACATTCAAGTCAGGCCTTTCTTGTGGTTTTTATTGCCTCCACTGTCCGTCTTCAGACTACATTCTTTGCCTTTGCCTTTGCCATGTGCTGTAGAGGTAAATTATTCCTAGTGCAGTGAGGGAGTAAAGGACTGATGGCTCTGCCATTTCTAAATGAGCACCAGACAAAAAGCAGAGAGAGCTGAGAATCCAGGTTCTTCTGCAAATTGCTTTTCCTTCTCCAGGTTTCATGCATTAACCATTTTTAGAGTTTTTTTACCTTGTTGGTGAGACTGGGATCACCAAGGCTGCTCTCATCATCTTCTGAACTCTTTTGTTCCTCATCTGATGTGACAACTTCCACTGGTGTCACAGAGACTGGGCACACCTTGTAGGGCTCAGTGTAGGCACTGCAGAAAAACAGAACAGATTAGCTCAATGGTGTTATTCCCAGACTCACTGTTGCTCAGACATATAGAATCCCTGCAGAACTGCAGGGCTTGGAAAGCAAGATTTATCAAGCAGGGATTTTTTTTGGCTGCTAGGTTCAAAGGCAACCATTTAGGCAAGCAGAAGACACTGAAAGGACCAATGGGAAGTTAACTGAACTTGTTCAAGCTTCCCCAAAAGATCATTGTTCTGGCCCAGTTTGGAGTAAAAACTTCATACTTAGTTGCAACCAGAACTGCTTTGTTCCTCCCTAGTCTGTCCCTCAAAATAGATAGAGTAAAATCACACTAACATTTTAAAACGGAAGTTAGATATTGTGACAATTGGTTTTCTGGGAAAACATTAAAAGGATGAGAAAAGTATAACAGTAATACCAATGCCATCAATTAAACTACAAGATACTCAGGTTTCAGAATCCTCAGGTTGTTTCAAGGGAATATAAATTCAGCTCCAGAAACCCAGAGAAAGCTGTGCAGCAAGAATACTGGACCTGGTATGAAACACAGGCCCATGCAATACAGGCCTGTGCCATCACAGTATTTTATTTTCAAAAAAATTCTTATTTTCAATTAAAATTGCCAGTGAACTCAAAATCTCCACAAAACATGACTAAAGGTGATCTGTATATGCCTAGCTCCAAATTCCAGTTGCTGGATCTTGTTAAACCTGGTAGCAGTCTTCCAGGTTTTGTTACTGTGTTCTCACAAGCGGTATTCAAGTTGTCCCTTCATTCTGACTTTTATACGAAATAGATGAAGATTTTGGTGTCTTACTGTGTCGCGGCACCTATGATTTAATAATTCTAAAATTTCTGAACTTCATCCAATTATCCACTAGCATTATTCAATCTACCAACCATTTTAGCATCAGCTTTTGCTGCCATCCAATTTTGATATTGCTTTTGGTACTGCAACACATAACTCATTATTCCAGCACTGGGAAAAGATGTATACCAAGCTGTATATATCAGCTGTAACACCCATCTATTCCTACCTGACTTTACTGAGTTTTCATAGTCAAGGATCAGACTTGGTTTTTTGACCACAGCGTCATTCTGGGAGTTTATATACAGCTTATACACCACAGTGGCCCCAAACCTTTTACATCTCCAGGGCAAGGTTTCAGTGTTCCGCCAACAGGGTGAGTCTTTTGTCTTGAGAAACAAAATCTGACCTCTCCATGTTTTCCAGTAGACATGTTGGCCAGTCAGGTCAGTCTGTAACATGGGCCTGGATTACTCAGTTTATATTATTTCTATACTTCTCATTTCCTCTGAAATATTAACTTCCTTTCATAGTTCTGCTTTATCTCCTTATTTTTCTTTAATATTCCACTTGGAGATCCCAGATGTGAACAAACCCAAGGCTTCAAAGCCAATACTAGAGTAACAGAAGGCTGGGCAAAGACGGGCTAATGTGAGAGGACAGTGATGAGACTCCCAAGGTCACAGACCAGATTCTTATTTTCTTTCAGAAAGGAAACTCTCTACATATCTGCATTTACTTCTAAGCTGCAAACAGGGCTATGTGTCTCCCACGCAAGTGTGGCTGTCAGCCTTTCTGTTATGTCTCCAGTGTTTCCCTCATGTGTGGAGTCCAGGAGTCCTCACAGGCCACCTAGTGCATTTGTGATGGCTGGGCAAAGGGCCAAGCAGTAACACTGCTCCTCACCATTGTCTACTCTGGCTTATTAGTAGTAACTGCAGTTTTTCAGCATGGGTGGCATCACCACACTTTTGAAAACCCGTCCAGCTTCAACAGCAAAGGGACCTTAGCACAATAGCAAGGAAAATCCAGGAACAGCTCAGGAAAATCATTAATAATTTATCCAGTCTCAGTCCTTACTCACACAGTCCTTCTGCAGTTTGTAATTGTTTGTCCCAGAAGACATTGAAGGTTGAAATTGAGGTATTCCTTCCTTTTGTCTCTCTCTGATAAATGACTGCATTATGTTAATATAAGAACACATTATAATTCGGGAAGAATGCCTCAGTATATTAGCCTTGCAATCATTATCATTGGCATTATTAAAGGTTCATACAGTAGCAGAACTTGCAATATTGCTAAACTATTGCATGGGCAATAACATTTCACACTCTGAGGCATAAGCTGTTTGCCTGCCAAGGCCAGAAAGGTGCTCTTTTGGATTCCACAAGCATTTCAATTTGAATTTTACTCTTTCTTGCATTGTTGTGGTGCAGAATACAGGAGAGGGGAAGAGGATTTTTGGTCAGATGCATAAGGCTTTTGCTGTTTTCCAGATAACTTTAGGGACAAAACTCTCCCAGCTTCAACCACCGCTCCTGGAGATGCTCACAGAACAACAGTGCTGGTGCAGGTCTAGTTTTGGAAGGGAATGCAGGAAGTGAGGAGCACAAAGGTGTTTGGGCACCATCTTAGGGAATATCCTCTGGCCCACCCTGGGGCACTATCAGTAGAGAAGGGATAAGACAAAGCCTGAGAGTGAGGTTTCACTAGCCATGTC
>VYZR01104797.1:5027-39359 GCA_013400675.1 Oxylabes madagascariensis
GTCCCACAGAGCAGGCACTGCAGGTACAGGGAGATTGTGTTGTGTAGCACCGACTGATAATGCATCTCAGCCCTTTTATGAGGCACAGTCTTCAGAGGTCAATTAGGTGCATTTACAAACAAGTTCATTTCTCACCTTCTAGCTGAGAATATGCAAGGTCCAGCCATACAGAATTGGACTTAATATCCCTCTGGCCCCACTATCCTGGATCTCCTGGTGTCCAAGCTAGATGCTCAGTAAAGAAGGCTAGAGGGAAAGTACTAGCCCCAAATACCCTTCTACAGATTGCAGCTCAGAGACTTACTGGGTTTGAGGTATTTAGTGGTGCCCAGAGAATATGAATGTCTTTTCCACAAACTTGTCCATGGAAGTCTTTGGCATCTGCAATCCTACAGCAACAATCCCATAGTTTATCTACCTGTTGCAATAATCCTTATATTCTTTTCCCTATTGTGGACCTCCCACATGAGGTTCACATGACCAGAGAAGATAGTGGTAATTGTTGCCTCATCTGCCAATGACCTACC
The DNA here is from genome assembly GCA_013400675.1 of Oxylabes madagascariensis. Classification (NCBI taxonomy): domain Eukaryota; kingdom Metazoa; phylum Chordata; class Aves; order Passeriformes; family Timaliidae; genus Oxylabes; species Oxylabes madagascariensis. The sequence continues at coordinate 5,555 of VYZR01104797.1, forward strand.
CCAAGATACAGGACAAAACACAGCATATCTCTGAAACTCTGCTTTACTCGGGTCAGAACAGGAGTTAAAACAAGCAGGCTTTTCTAGGACATCTCTGGATGAAAAGGTTTGTAATGTGCATTTTTGCCATGAGGTATCCGCTCATTATAGCCTAACAGACAGGCAACAAGGTCAAACCACCAGGTCATTAAATAGTAGGTTTTGCAATGCAGCTAATCTGGAGCAAATACTAAACATACACTTAGAAGTAGGCCTGGAGCTTCTTTCTGATCCTCCCTCTTGATCCCAGGGTAACTGCTAATGCAACAGCACTCTTACACCACTGTCCTCCCTCAGGGAAATAGCTAAAAACCCTCTTGTGTACCCATTTAGCATTTCTGGAAGGAAGGTGTACACTGAATATTTGCAGCAGCAACTTAGAAAGCAGTGCAAGTTGGAAAGGATTTAGAAATATTTAAAATTAAAGACATCCAGAGAAAAATGTCTACTACATGTTTACCAAACACAAACAAGGTTTCCTGGGAAATATTTTGAGTTCTCATTGCAAACCACAGTTGCTTAAGGCAAAATTGTAAATACAAGATTTCAGGGTGTTTCCCCTCTCCATTTTTGACAGAAACATGACTGCATAGAAATCTTTACAGAAAGACTGTTTCTTTAAGTTTACTAAATCTTTGATAAAACTAATCTTTGCTAAACCAACTCAACCAACCTTTCTTAAAAACCTTTAACAAATGGAAATGCCAAGAGGCGATGAGAGAGATATAAAAATGAAGTTTTTGCCATTTAGAAGTCTTGGTGAGTTAAAAAGAAGATAGAAAATTAATAGCAGAGGAGAGAAAGAAATTGAAAGACTTTTTTCAAGGTGGAATTCTATAGGAAATCCAGTGTAATTCACAGGGTTTTACAGAGACAGCTCTGTGACTGAGCACCTTGGCATTGATTTATGTGAACAAGGAAAGCAGCTGCTGAGGGTTTTACAGAGACAGCTCTGTGACTGAGCACCTTGGCATTGATTTATGTGAACAAGGAAAGCAGCTGCTGCTCCTTTTCCTGGTGCAATTCCAAATTGTTCAAGTTCACTGAAAAGTTTACTGCTTGGGTCTTACCCAGGCAGAACAGAGCAAACTGACAGTGAGGGTATTTATTTTTCAGAGCTTTGGACAAAGCCAAAGTGCTTTAGTCTACCTGAGAACCAGGGAATACACGTTTTGTAGATTATGACTTCAGAAGAGTTTTCTCCACAAATGACAAACACTGATTACTCCCATGGAATAATCAGTATTTCACAACCACAGCTACTTCCTTAACTCATTTCTGCAACAAAACACAGCAATGCACTTCAGACAATACCATGGGCTGGTGTTTGCCTGGACTAAGTCCATTAACTCCAGTTCAAGCAGTAGCAAGTATTACTACTTGTGCCCATTTTCTATCCAAATATTTTAAATAATTCTTGGGATGTACGTCTGTATCTTCTGGAATACATCATGAAAAGAGAGTCTTTTTCTGATAGCTTTGGCAATATTTCTCCACACTACCAATTGTGACAGGAACTTTCAGTTGTCTCCCAGACTTTTTCACAACTTATTTATGTGCAGGTATAAAGAAAGTCAATGCATTCTGCATGATTACACAGGAGACAGACTAGCAAATACCCTCTATGAAGAAATCAGTTGCAGTAACCGTGCTCTTAATGTAACATGACAGCTCTTCACTCAGCGACTTTGCAAAAGAAGCTCTGCTATTTAGAACTATTAATTTTATTTTTATTTTGAGCTTACATGGTAAGGGATTATTCAAGAATTCTCCTCAGGCTAAATGAACACAAAGTCTGTGTGCAGCTGGAGTATACGAAACCTTGTGCAGCTCTGTTTTCCTCTGGGTGAACTGGGAATGACACCTACCTAGCCAATGGAATCCAGCTTGAGCAAGGTAAAATCTCTCATGATTCTACCCAACTTTAAGAGATAAATATTCAGAGTACAGACTCATAGAGTCAGGGGATAGTTTGGGTTGTAAGAGACCTTATAGGTCACCTAGGTCCAACATCCTACCATGGGCAGGGACGCCTTCCACTAGACCAGGTTGCTCCAAGCCCCATCCAAGCTGGCCTGGAACATGTCAGGGATGGGGCATATACAGCTTTTTTAATTTAAACCATGAACATGAAAAGCTTTATTTTCTTGGATCCAAAAATCTACCACCTTGCAAAAAATCTACCACCACATGCAAAAATTTCAATTATGACTCTATGCTGTAGAAAATAGTAATGTATTTATATTTTGTGCAACAAAATGGTGGGGGGAGATTAAACAGAATGAGCAAGAGCAAAAACTAAAGTAATTGAAAGAGAGAAATGAATCCCATTGCGTCAAATACTTGTGATAAATATACCATTTGAATGCAAAAAGAAAACACCCTGCCACACGTGGCTCAAACTGAGCTGCATCTGCAATGGGGTGAATGAGCACCATGTCAAATCCAGCAAGACTCATGCTGTACTTTCATTCCACATCATTTCTTCAGGGAACAACTGTAGTGGTGTTTTATGTTCGTGTTTTATGTTTCCTGTTCAGCCTGTTTGTTTTACGCCAGTTGGTTTAGTCCATGAACCCCCTTCCCAAATCCTCTGTTGGTTTGTACTCAATTCTCTCCTCCCATAAAATGTATCCTTTGCCTTCTCCCCTCCCCAGGAGACATGCCTGTCATCTCGGGGCCCAGCCTAGCTTCTAGAAAGCTCTCGGCTGGGCGTCGAGGGATTGGCTGCATCTCAGGGAATCCCCTTCCCTCTCCGGAGGATTGGATCCCAGGGATGTCCCTCACCCTTCACGCCACTCCCTGGATCTTCCTCATTGGATCTTCCTCACCTCCTGCCCCTTTTCCCTCCCCTGAATAAAAGATACTGTTCTAGCCTTGTTGTGGGCTCTGCTGAGGCACATACCCTGGGGTGAGGAGGTTCAGCCAGGGCCTCTAATAAACTCAGTCGGTGATCCCCTCACAGAGCCCCTCTTTTCTCCTTGCTGTCATTGCCTGCTTGCCAGTGTGCATCGCTCAAGAGTGGATCCACGGGATAAGGAAAAGATCCCACAGGATCGGCAAGGTCTGCCCTGCAGACTGAGCCGTACCTGCCCCGGTGTCTGTGGGGACAGGGTAGCCGGGTCACTGGAGGGACAACTCCGGGCGCAACCCCTGCGACAAACAACAGCAACAATACTCCTCATCTTTATGCTTATTCACAGCTCTTTACGTGCACCTGCCTGCTCTCACAGGACTGCCAAAAATCAGTATAATGTTCATTTTTCCAGATGGAAGAGCACACAGAAGTTTCTGAGTTGGGTACAGCAGCCTCCCTCGCTGCTGGGCCAGTGCTGCTTTCATGGACATGTTGATGCTGCAGGCCATGGTGCAGGACAGGTTTCCCAGCTCACTTCCCATGGCACTGCAGAGCCTCGTACAAGCTGCCAAGTACCTGAGCAGCTCCACACTGCCAGACCACAGCCCTACCATGTCCCACAGGAGAGAACTGAAAGCCAGCCTTGGGATAAGCCTGTAGAATTGGACCCTTTTGGCATCCAGGACACACCCTCCACAAATCTGGGTGAGAACTGGACTAGACCAGGAAGCTTTGGCTGTTACCAACACGTTACCCACACTGAAACTTTCCTTCTCAGTGGTTTCCTTGTCTCTGATTCCTTAGAAACTGCTCTCCAAAGCTGCCCCATTCAGTGCTGTTTCTGCTGGCTGCTCCCTTTGTTTCCTACCATTCAACATTTACATGTAGCTCCCCTGAGGTGAGCCCCCTCTCTTTCCGTGTCTGGCTCAGGCACCTCCCTGCTCTCCTGCAAGCCCATGGAACAGCCTGCAGTATAAGCACAGCTGCATCTGCAATCTCCAAGGGATAGAATGCACTGACACTCACTCAGCTTCTCTAGCACTGTGCAAGAAGTGAACTCTCAAACTTCTTAAAATAGCATTCCACGTTTTGATATCTTACATGAGTTCATCATTACATCAGCATGGGAGTATTTGCTTGACTGACAGCTGGACTGAAATTCATGCAGCTCCATTTTTAGGGTGCAGGAGAGTTAAGAAAACCGTGAATACTAATACACTTTATAGAATCTGAGTGCATGAACCAACACACTTTTATGACTCATCTGTGACATTATTTAAGCATTCTAAAGAGTGAGGAGCTGAACAATGCACAGATGGTCTACTTCACATTGAAAAGAAATTCGTATTTTCATATGTAATGACAGTAGTTTGAATTCAGTGAAGCATTGTAACAGATAAGCTGGAACTGCTGACATTTGCAAGCAGTGAAATGGCTCAGTATCGAGTGCTGCAGGCATAAACTCCAGCTGACAAAACAGTTCCTCTCAAGTTTTATTGGGAGGTTAATATAGGGTGGATTGTGATAATAATGCTTTTCAGGTTCAGCCCTTTGTGGAAAGGTCAAGCCACAAGCACAAATATCCTATAGACCCCAGCACTGCCAGAGTCACTGCAATTTAGCAGCAACTGTAATTTCAATCTTTGCATCTACAAGTGAAGTAGAGGTCACAGGTAAAACAGCTTCTCCTGGGTTCTTGCTGAGCATGCTGTATTTGTTCTTTCATAAGTCAGGCTTAAAACAAGTACAGCATGCAGCCAGGAAGGCACACTGCACAGGTGGATGTGGTTTGGATTTTTTGATGTTTTTTTTGTTTGTTTGCTTGCTTGTTTTTTTAATAAAATGCACCTCAGAAATATTTGCTACAAATATTATTCAAGCCTCTATCTATCTAAAGGATTGAGGACAATGTTTGTTTGCCATAAGTGGAAGAGGATCACGCGATAGCCAAAAGAAAGAAAAAAAGTTTTCTAACTCTCTTAAGGAAAAAATCTTGTTCCAATCCCCAGGTACATATATTTTCCTAATTGTCACTCTTTTTTAACTCTTCCAATCAGAAACTTAAATACTAGCCATTTATTCTAATGAATGTTATATATATTGTACATGTAATCACCACATGGAGGTAAAGGTATGTTCTCCCAATGGATTCTACTGATTCTAATTCTGAAGAAAAAGCAATATGAGACCTGGGAAACTTGGAGCTTTGATTCTGAATCCTTTGATTCTGATGGATTCTGGAATGCTGTACAAATTTCTTCTGATAGATACCTCCCTTTTAGTCAGTTCTGAAATCCATAAATGCATTATAAACTACACCACTCCCACAGCAAGGCAGGCAGTTTATCTATTACACTCACTCAAATCATAATTTCTATTGCAAAAGTAGTTGTTCAGACTGGGAATCTGGGAGAGAAAGATTAAATATCTGCTCTTAAAATACAAAGATCTTGAGCCCAAACTTAGCATGACTGAAAATTAAATTCTAATTATTGCTTGCTTTTACAATCATTTCTGTCTTGTGCCTGAGAAATTTCCCGATGGATTTTGACCAAACTGAAATGTTTCTAGTCAGGTGCAGCTGTAATACTTTGCAATGAGAAAGTTTTCATCAAAACATTCCCAGCCAGCTCTCCTTTTAATACAATTTGTTCATTTAATGATCAAGATTTTCCGGTAGCTCTAGAAACAAAGACACTGAAAAGCACAGCCTCACTCATTATTGTGTTACTGCTTGTTCTTTCTACCTACAGCCACAGTTTTGTAGCTGTGTCCATAGAGTGGCTCTGGAACTTGAAGAGCTGCCAGCCTGAGGGGTGTGCATTTAACAAGCAAAGTTTAGGGTATTTACTAGCCAGGTTGCAGCACACCTTAGGCATTGGGCCAGTATCACTGGAGACAGAAGGAAGTTCTAGCAACTCTTACAAGTTTTAAACTCACAATAAATAGAAAGATTTGAGCCAAGATAAAAAAATCACCTTTGTAGTCCTTGGCATAGGGAGAAGCAGAAGAAACAAATCTCCTGGAAATCCTTGTAATTGTGGGAAAGTCAAAAGACACTGGAACTAGAAAAAGCACAATTTTTTTCCCCCACCTTAATAGCCTTACAAAGACCAAGAGCATTGGCAGCTGCTATTCTCAGCCACTGGGAACCAAAGCTGATAAGTAGAAGCAGAAGAGAGGGAAAAACCCCCAAACTTTACAATTAGTGCCGGACTTCTAAGGAGAACCAATGCACAACTTTCATGCAGAAATGGCTACAGGGAATTTCTGCTGAAATTCATGGAAAAGAATCACTTAATGTGATTGAAGTCACATGATTCTTTAATCACATTAGTGTGATATGAGTGAGAGTTCCTTACAGAAATGATGATTTAGAGGAAGCATAAACTAGACTAGAGGACTACCTACCTCACAGTAGATAGGAATAGCTGGCCCCTATATATGCCAGAAAAAACATCATCTTTAGCTACATTGTAGCTACAGGCACATCCAGCATAGATACTCTAAAACCTGTATGCTACCACACTTGCACAAGTCATTCCCAGTGGTCTCTAAGCATTGCTATTTATCTAACAACTCTGTCTCTACTTACCTCCAACGCACCAGCCTTGTACTTGCCCGAAAAAAACCATCTAGGGCCAAGTCTAGATGATCGGTCAGTATCAGAAACAGACTTTCCCCATGGGAAAAATCTCTTTCATCAAATTTTAATGCTTGCTTCCAACCCTGCAGCTTTAGCCACAAAGCACAGATGACAAAATGGATCTCCATTATCATTAAGTGTACAATTTTGAAAGTTCAAGAGCACTCATAATTCCATTTGGATTTCCATTTAGGACGAGACCACTGTTCCACAAATTACACTGCCTATCAAATACACAGCGTTTGTAAAGTGACACTAAATCTCGTTTCCTAATACTGTCTCAGTGATCTCATGTCATAAGTACAAGCATACAAAGAAAAACAGGGAAGGAACTTTTCAAGCTCCTCTTGATAATTCCATTATGCTGCTCCTTCTACAAAAAATACTATAAATTTGAGAAACAGACAATTTCCATCCTGGATGTCCATTAGCAAAGTCATTACAATCCCGTTATTATATAAGATTACAATGCAAAAACAACTTTTGTGCAGTGCAGCGGAGACCCACTGATGATCCTTCAGAATGAAATTATAACAAGCTTCCTCTGAAGATGAAATCACAAAGAAAATTGAACAGTTTTAATACAGCTTCTACAGCTTTTAAAAAGAACATAGGGAATTAAAGGCAGTAATTGAAATGAATGCTGTATTATAGGCAATCAAGCCCAGCAGCATGTAAGGCATGTACTTTTGCATCTGTTTATTTTCGGCCTGTCCAAGTGTTACCATTTCAGTGTCTGTTCTGCAGTGGATGGTGACACCTGAGCGCAGCAGATCTCAGTTGTGTGAGGTGGGCACATGGCTGGACATGAACTACCTGAGTAACAAAACTGCAGTGCACACGGACAGGAGAGCAGCACAGAAATGCTGCAAAGCCCAGTGAGCAGGGCTGGTGCTGGGCAGTGCAAAGGATGCTCTGCAAGTCAACATTTACAACTGCTCATGAGTCACCTAAAGATTTAGACCACAATTCAACATAACTTCTAAACAGATGTTTTGTTCTAAGCGTGCATTCAAATGTCAGTACTTTTCCAAAAGTGGGTGGACATTTGTGCAATGTCCTAACACAGATGGAATAAATGCTGTATTTACATATTTCTTCAGTTTGAGTAGGCAAATAATGTCTGGCTGGTTTAACCAAGGAAAGATTGTCATTGATGTAATATATTTCTTAACCATTTTAAAATAAGCCAATCAATAGTCCTTCCATTTCCTCTCTGTCCCACTGGACTGCAGTAGCAAGACTACTTTTTCTCAAATATTCATCCTAGTCTTCCATTAGCTTAACATTCACCCTCTGACTAATCCTTGAAATCCACTCTCCTCTTCAGTGCTAGGATCCTGTGAAATGATTATATGATGAAACACACTCTATATCTGTTGTTTATATATTTTTTTCAAAGATAAACCCATGCTACTAAAGCCACTGCTGTGGGAAAGGTTAGATGGACTGAGCTCAAAACAAACCTAATACTTATGCCTCTTTCTGGTCTCAGACCAGCTTTCAACTAATGTATCAGGACCCTCCACTGGCCTACAATAGAGCAGGACTGGAACAGCTGTTTTTTGAAATGCTGTAAAGGGACAGAGGTGCTTGCACAAAGCAGTGTCTGTAAAAGCTACATTAACTTCACTGATTACAGAGAGAGAAGATTTGTGCGAAATCATAAATGCCTAGATAACAATCTCCCATCCAACCATAAAATGTAGCTTATGCCCAGATGCAGCACTATCAATAAAGATAAAGAACATCAGCAAAGGTCTGAAAGGACAGCATCGTGAATACTTTGGGCATTTTCAGATAAAGCATCTGCAGCAGATGTATAAATAGAAAAGATAGAAAACAAACTTGAATGATTATTCCAGAACTAAGATTTGCTCTTCCAAACTCTTTCTGGGAGAAGTTTCTATATGAATGCAATATATATGCTAAGAATAACCCAAGAAGATGTGCAAAAATAAATAATACCTTCCCTGGTTGACAAGGTTATTCAAGCACAGTTCTTGTCACAAATCCTGCAAGTCATCACATTCAGTGCTCTCTTCTAGACATCCCAGATAGCTTCAGACATCAGCTCTGAGCTTTCTGAGTAGTCGCTATCTCATTAAAAAAAAGAAAAAATGTTGAGTGTAAAGGTTAAAATTGCAAATCATGTCCCAGCTGAATATTGTACTGACGTCAGCTGCAATGCTCAAACCGAGCCCCAAATCATCATGAACAAGTGCCAGAAGTCACAAATATGTCCCATTCAGCTGCCAACAGTTTCAGCTGGCACTGCACATCTTGGTCACAATACAAAAACCTGTGGTATGGGAAGTGCTGACAATGCAGCACAGCCAAAATAATAACATCTATCAGTACCACAGGTCTAGCAATCTGCAGAGTCAGTGCTATGTCTGTTCAAAACCTCATGCTTAATCTCAGATCCCAGTCATTAGAACCCGGGCTGGAAGAAGATTAGGGAAAATATTTATCACTACAGAAATGCCTTCAGATGATTTGGACCTGCGAGGAGCATCATGGATGTGTCATAATTTCCTATAAAGCACCCTGTACTCAGGAACACTGCCCAGATTAGACTGGGCTATGCAGCTGCTGTATCCTTGTCATCTGCTCAGGTTTAAGGTCCCAGTCCTGCAGGATTTACTCCCATGTTTTTCCTTATCTCTGCTCAGTCCAGGCAAGTTCAATGGAGCTGTTTGCATCTGAACACCGGAACACACAGGAATCTGGACAAGTTAAGGTACGGTTATTGCTAGCCCATGGGTTTTTTTAAACTGACCCTGGCCCAAAGATAGAGAAAAGCGAAAGAAGTTTTATCGCAAGTCCGGCTGCTCTCAGGGGTCCAATACTGGCTAGCTCAGCACCCCTGAGGCGCTGGGCCTCGATAGAGAAATGGAGATAAAAGACCAGAGACAGCTCTTTCTCCTTTCCTGGGCACCGTCCCAGGGTTTTGTTGTGGTGTGGCGCTCAGGTATCAGAGCCAGTCACAAGACGGCAGTAAACGGCGAAAGAGACCCACCGTGTGGTCGCCTCCCGGTTTTGTGCCCGGGAGGGACACGGGTGGGGGATGGGGATTGACCCCAGCCAATGGGCAGGCCAGGAGGAGGGGTTGGGAATTCGGGCTCAGGGGAAGGGGGAAGATACATGTGGAATGTCCCATGTGCATATATACAGTTTGTGTGCAAAACCCAAAACACCCAGTGCAAATAATAACAAAGTGAACCTACTACCTAACGCACTACAACAAAGTTTGAACAATGTTTTCAGTGTCACATATCTGTCACTGCTTAGTGCATAACAAAAAGTCATGCTGGGAATTCATGGAGATTGAGACACATATGGTTTGGCAGCACCATCATAAATTCCTGTTACTGCATTACACTAATTGACTTTGAAGAAGAAAAACAAAATTAGGAGACAGACAATTCTCATGGTAGAAGAACACATAGTATTAATGAGCATTGCTATTTATTGCTCATATTCCTGCCTGTCTATTTTTGATACACAAGTGCTCTATTGCACACTAGCTGGAACTGCTACATAAAAATTTAAGAATGAAAACCCACCTTTTTAACTTCTATCAGATTATTCATAATAGAAGTAGAGACGGTGACAGCAACACAGATCAGACAAAGAAGATGACAGCAATACAGATCAGAAATGAACAGAAAATTGCAGAATATGATGAGGAGCAAAACCAGGACAAAGTAATTTACCAGTTAAGGAGACCTAGGTTATGGCAGCTGCCTCTGGATGTTTCAGATTGTGCAAAAGAGAGAAGCAAAACCTGGACTCAGGACCAAGCCTGCATATGAGAAAGAAGTGCAGTGTCTCCGCCGGCCTGCTGACAGGGCAGATACAGAAAGGGGCAGACAAGTATCTTTACAGTCTGAAGGAGTTCTGGTCATGTTGTTCTGTTCTCAGAATCCTGGAGCAAACCTGATGACCTTACTGAGCTACTTTTGTGCCACTGAGCCCTCTCCCTTCAGGTGATGGCAGACAGGAACAGCTTCAGTGAAGTCAATGAAAACTGCAGTATGGCAGAGTGGTGAGTTCAGAGCAGACCAAATGGATGGTCAGGAATGGATTTTTGGGAGGGAAGTATCACAGAAGCCTTGTCCAAGTCAAAGGGAAACTGCAGCCTTCACTTCAGGCACCACATGGCGCTCAGCTCCTGCCTGGGAACACATACACAGGCAGTCAGAGGAGCTGAGAACAAGATCACTCCTCTAACCCGCAGGGAGAGGCCCTTCCCAGGTAGAAGCAGAGCTGGCAGTGTCCCCTTCCCTCACTGCCAGCACAGCCGCAGGGCTCCACACCACAGCTTAGTTCACACCCCAAAGGTGTCCCAGGAAACTCCTCTCCTCCATATAGGACACCCTGCTCTTGGACTAACACTCTTAAAAAAACTTAGCCCTATTCTTAACGCACAGAAGGCACAGTTTAAGTGTTTTGAAGTGAGAAAGGGAGAGAAAGAGGGACAAGGAGGAAAGAGTAGTTGGAGTCACTGATGTGGCCAGAGATTACCCATCCAGAAATGCTGCTAGTGCTATTTTCCCTGATGGTTATGGCCAAAGGGAGATTTTGATAGTACAACTCTTTCTTCCCTGTGGAAGAAAGAGATTACATAGACCATTCCTCCCCTGTGTGCACAGGGAGGCCAACAGCAGCTTTTTTCTTGACTTTGGTAGAAGTGAGATCATCAGTCACAAGGCAATTCAGATAAAGAAAAAGTGGGGGATCAGGTGGGAAGGAGAAGATGCACACACGAATAATTTCCACTCCAGCACAAGACTTAACCATGTCCCTTTTTCTACCCAGTATAGAGTTTAGGGAGTAAAATAGAAAAGACCAGATTAGATGAAACTGAAAGACTAATAAAATATGTAACAATTACTAGAATTATCAAAAGCACTTTTCTAGCTGGACAGGCAAAAATGGCATCTGGGATTTTCTTTGTGTAACTGAATGAAATTTTTAAGTAAAGTCTCACTCCAGGCATGCAAGCCCCATCATTTTCTGCTTACATTATGTCTGCAGGAGAAATAGCAAACCAGAAAATTATTTTTGCAATATAAAAGCTCCCTAAAGAAGGCGCTGCTAATCTGAGCTACTGTGGGAACAAAAGGCAGATTTAGAAGTACTGGACATGGAAACAATGACAGTTAAAGGAATGGCCTCAAGGAAGTGATAGATTCGTCCCTGTCCTGCCCCAGTGACACAGGAACAACAGAAATTGTATTTCACAAGAGTCAGGGATCCAGCTGGTTGCTACTCTGAAGTTTTTGAGAAGCACTATCTCCTGGGATGATTTTATTTTTGAATGACTCTGTTACTCTTTCCCCTCCTCCAGGAGCAACTGGGTGCCAGTTAACTGCAGCTGCTCCCCAAGGCTTGCTGAACTAAAAGAAGCTACAGGCAGTGTCTCAGTCTTGCTCAGAAAGACAGACTTGAGCACAGTTCCACTGAACATACAGCCAGGACCTGCATGATGTGAGCCAAGATGAGGAATGCAACTGGGGAAAGTGTTTCTGCAGCAGATGTGGCAACACTCAGGACTCTGGGGAGAACAAGAGTCCCGCTGCAGACAAGCAGCTGGGGAAGTTCTCCAGCAAAACTGCAGCCTGCAGGCAGCCACAGTGCCTTGAGCTTCACAATGTTTGCAAAAAAGAGAGAGTTGTTGTAGGGTAAATCCGTGAGGCCTCGTTTTCAGCTCACCTGTTCTCCTTCCATTTGAGTGAAGTTCTGAATTTAAAACAGGGGCAGGAAGAGCAAAATCTGCCTGAGAACATCTATTTCCACTAGATGAGCCAAGAGGAATTACTCCAGTCACTTCTCGCCCATCTGGGACCTTCAGTGCTTTTTGGTCTCCAATAGTTTCTTTTCCAAATGTGCTAGGAAAGCTCCTAGGACCTGTCATCTACTCAGCTAAAACCTTCCAGCACTCCCTGAAGCTCCGTTAAACTGGGTACAGAAGTGGACACAGATTTGTAGATGGCTCATAAACTCTTCAGATCTTTAATACTATTATTCCTAGTGGATGGTTTTATAACATGATTCAGGACCTCATGAGGAATTGCTCAAAACCATACAAGATATTATTAGCTTGTGTCATATCTGGAAAACTTGTTTTACTGTGCTATTTTCTAAACGGGAAATTCTTCACTGTTGCTCTATTTTCAGGAGAGCAGAGTTTTTGAGGGCTCTTGGAAAACCTCAGTATTTGACAGGAAAAAGATTTGTCCATGTTATTTTTTCCACCAAAGAGGTAAAGCACACAAATTCCCTTCCCAACATAACTCTTCTTTCATTTCAGAAAAGTTTCAAGATTCTTAGAAAAAACCCCACACAGGTATACAGACAAAGAGCAAGTCAAAGTACAAGTCGTGACCATAAATCAGACACCAAGAAATCACTTTGTCAGCTTTAAAAGCAAATAAATTTATCTTGGTAGAAATAACCTTCATTGCCAAGGTGAACTGTTTTTCTACTAATCTTTGGAGATATTTAATGAACAGTATGTACCCTTTAAAAATCCTCTTACACTATTAACATAGATTTCATAAGGCCAATGAGGCAAAAAGAAAATCATAAAATGTCATTAGAGTAATTCCAGAAGCTCTGCAGATATAAAATCTGCAAGACTTGCATATCCAGACATAATACAAGCAGCAGCAGAAGCAAAGTTAGAGTACTATACTCAGATCTGCAGCTGCTTCCCAATCCATAAGAAAATGGAAGGCAAACACAGTTACTACTTCCTTCCGTTTACTGGAAAAAAAAAAAAAAGTAAACTCCAATGGTTTCTGGATTACAAGAGTCCAAGGAAGTTACCCCAACACCAAATAAAACCCCATCCATTTTCTAGACACAGAAATAGTTCAGAAATCAAAATGTGATCCATTTCAAGACTGGTGCAGTGGTTAGACACACTGGTTAAATACCTGCTTTTCTGTTAGGGTTTTCCTTATGTGTCTCTGAAAGAAGGTTCCTCAGACAGACTCCCTTGGCAATGAAATTGTGAAAAACGCTAATCACTTGTNTTAGTCCTTAAAGACAGTATAAATGAAATACAAATGAAACATGGAACAGTGGAAGGAAACGCTGTCCAACTGCCCATTGGGTTTGCAGTGCTTAGGTTGGTGCTGCTGTTTGGGAGTATCCACAGAGTAGCTCCAGCCCTGCCTGTAGCTGAGCATGTGGATGAGGGGCTGTGCCAAGCTCTGGTATCACCAGCTCTGCTCTGTGTCAGGTGCTGTGACATCTTTGCTGCACTGCAGACACAGCTGGGGCTGATGGGGCTGTGTGCTGCACATTGTGGTACCTACACTCCCAACTTAGAACTGGTCCACAGGAGAAATGTGAATTTCAGACTATCTCTGAATCTCTCATGCAATTTCCATGCTTAGCTTGGACTAGCAGCTATTACTTTGAGTATATAACTTACTTCAGTTTGGAAGGAACACTAATTTTTTTCCTTCCAAAGTTAGGTTTGCCCACATGAATTTTCCTTCCCCTCAAATGCAGTTGTGAAAAATCAGTATGTAAAGGAAATGCATCACCCCACATAACCTGCAGAGCTGTGGTAGCCCTTTTTTTTTTGAACTGTGCCTCTGAAACCTGTTCAGCTCAATGCACATATCTGCAGACAGCAAACACACAATCTAGGCCCCCCTGGAGATTTAGCTTTTCTTTCCTCTTTATTGTTAACTTAACAAGACTAAAAGCTTAGTCTTGTAAAAGGAAACCACATAAACCTCATTTTGTCCTGAAACTATATAAACTTCTACATGCAGCCCCTTTAGCCTAACAAAAATATTAATGAAGCTCAGTTTCAGCATCTGTGTTTGATTCTCTCATTTTGTTACAGCTGACATATTTTTTCTAAACTCATCTTTTTCTGCCTATTAATAAATGAAAGAATAGGATTCCTATGAGAGCTGTGCATGGTAAAAGATGGCAGTTTGCTGACTTATTACTACTCCAACAGATGAGGTCGGTTGTTTGTATTTAGCTCAGTGCATTTAGATAACACAAGAGGAAAAGAAAGACTCTGGGGATCTACACAAGAACTGCCTGACTGCCTGCACTGCCAATAAAACAAGAAGAACTTTCAAAATGGAGTGTGAGCCTTTTTCTCACAGAGAAGCTTTGGCATTTTAGCTATCTTGTTTATATACAGGCAACCGTCCCCAGTGCGTATGCATAGCATTAAATCAGAAAAGCTTATTCCTGCACAGGAAACCAATCTGATAAAAGGAAATCTGATTCTAATTTGACTTATTATGAACTACCTATCAATTTGTCATACAAATGTATTTGTAAAAATAGAAATCATCATTTTTTTGCCTACCGACTTTGTTCCTGGTATGAAAATCTATGTATGCAGAGAGTCTAAAAGTGCTGTTCTGAGACGAATGATCTATTCAGTTCCCAAATTATTCCCTACCACTATCAGTCTTACAAGTTCTCCTTATCTACATATTCAAATTGCACCTGTCACCTGCATGACCACTTTTCTTCTTACATGTGAGGATACACAATTTCAGAAGCTTGCACATCCTCTGGGATTGGCATATGGAATTACACATAGATGGGTCTGGAAACAGTTCTGGTCCTGTGGCTGTGGGAAATCTCACACATACTGCTGCCTTTGGAATTGCACAAGTTGCAGGATAGGGATCACACATAACTGTTTTCATAAAATCAGAAGGAAAGAATTAGAGCAGCGTTACTGATATAAAAGCTGATGGCAACATGTCCGCCAGGTGCAGAAAGGAAAGTAATGCTAACTTGAGAGAACACTTCACTTGACAGTAAAGGCTGAGAAAGAAATAATCGATCTTCTCTTCCTTCCATCAAAAATTCAGCTGCTGAGTGTTTTTGTGAGGAAAAGAAGGCAGTGGCAATTCTTCCTCGGTTATTCCCAACAGAGGACAAGAAGATGCTGCTTTCCTTGCCCAAATTGCTCCCTTTGAACCTCCCAACAGAGCCACATCCCTCTTGGGCTGTGAGCAATTTTGTCTTTCAGCTTTACTCTTTGGCCTTAATGCCAGTGTTACCAAAAGGACACGAACACCCAAGTGTTTGCCATAGGGAAGTTTGATGTGGACTGTGTACCATGCTCAAATTATTGTCAAGCAATACTGAGCCCCACAATCACTTCAAACAAGATTATAACTGTAGTAATGCACCCCAAATGTTTTTCTTATAGGGAAAGGTTTGGGACTTACCCCTTGTACCCCTTGTAAGGTAAAAGGCCCAGAAACTTCTTTACTCTCTTGACGGTAATTGGATCAATGGCAAGAGAGAAGCACCTGTTGGACCCTCTGTTTGCCAGTCAAGCTTTGTACCCCTTGCAATTGGTAAGTTGCCAATAGAACCATCCCCAATCATTAAGTAGAAAAGAACAGAGAACAAAGGTGCACAAGGCATTCTCAAGGTGTTTTAGCAGGCGTATGAACGTGTTTCTACACTTTGCATGGCTTCTTTATTATTTTTGTATTATTTTCTTTCTGTTATTAAAACCGTTTTGATTTTTCAAAACATACTTGACCATGCCGTCTCGCTAATTATTATAAGCCATTTCTCTGCAAGGCTGGACCCTCAGAGAGTTATTGGGGAATGAGGAACCCCATTATATAACCCAAGCAAAGAGAACCAAACCAACACCATTTCAGCAGGTGAAGACCCGATTCTGAAGAACTTCTTTCCTTGCGAGAGAACTACAGTACACAGAGAAAAAGAAGGCAGAAATGTTTGAACAGTTTGAATATCTAAAATGTTAGGAAGAACTTTATGGAAGACAAATATAACAGGAGGCACTATCACTCTTGTCAAGCCTGCAGGAGCAGTTATTTAGTAGTTTATTTACAACCACTTCACAGATCCCCTCCTCGGAGACCATCTCCCCACTTCTCACCTTCTTCAGACTCCTAACAGAATAAAGCAGGTAGAGAGCACCAGTAACTATGCAGTACCCAAGCCTGCTTTTACAGGTAGGGAAAAGAAGAAATGGGACATTGAGAGAAGGAGGAACTGAAGGGAAGTTCAGGAATTAAGATTCTTTTCAATCCCAGGTAGAAGACATGTAAGCCTTCTCTGCTTCTCAGTCTTCCTCAGTGTCCAGCAAAAAAAACATTGATGCAAATGACTATTGCCAATCAGAAGAGAAAAGCAATGGCAAACATACCTGCCCTTTACACAGCTTTTAAGTTAGTTAATCTAAAGGCAAAGAGAACACAGCACGAAAGAGTGCATTAGACTGATGTGTACACTAAAACGTGGCCTATATCCAAGTAAATCCTTATCTTTCATTGTGCTTCTATGTTGGCAGTGTAAGCCAATGACTTGGGCTGTATCACAGGAGCAACCATGCTCAGTTTGCCTTCCAGTCCTGTCTGCATGGTACAGGTTTCCCCAGAGATGTTGTGCTGCTTGCAGAGCAGACTAAGCCCCCAGTGTGAGCATGCTCCCCCGTCCTGCTGGCCCTGCAGGCAGGCATTCAGCCCAGGGTGCCCTGAGACAGGCCCTGGGTCTGGCCTACACAGGGCAGCACAGAGCCTCGTGTGCAGCCAGGGAAGAATTGCTGCCAGGGCTGGGCTCAAGCACGGCTTCAGGCCCACGCTTGCTCTGCAGCTTGGATGTACCCTGCTGACAGCCCTGAGCCACCACTGTCATTGCAACTTCATTTAATTTATACCACCTTCATTAGACTCTGCTGTAGAGCTGTCAGTCAAAATGACAATAGGCCCATTAAGGCAGTCAAATGCAATTTTGGATAACTCAGAGAAGGTGAACTCACTCACTGTATGAATATTGACAAATTGGCTATCACCTCCTTCCTTCCTTTTGTATTTTTTTTTAAGTCACCATGTGAGCTGTTTCTTGCATTTCTAGTAATCCTATTAACCTCCAAAATGATGCAGCATGGGAGCCCAGTCCATCAGCCAGTCAGTGAGAATTAATGGTTAGTGGAAAGGCTGCCTGTGATAGATTGAGCTTTCATGCAAAGAAAATTGGAAATGCAAGTGAAAAAGTCAATGGAGTAAGACGCAGTAGCCTGGAGCCCGGCCAACAACTGAGTGAAAAATATCTACAAAACTGTACAGCTCAGGGCAATAACCTGACCCCCAGATCGTGTGCCGAGCAGATTGCTCAGGCCACAGAAAAATAAGGTCTGATGTCAACACATTGTTACCAAGCTCAGGTGGAGCTGCTAACTCAGTGGAATGAAGCTGGGGGAAGAAGAAGATGATGAGGCACTGTGTTTTAGAGAAGATACAAACCATCTCCAAATCTTTTATGTATGGGTGGGGAGGCTTGTGAAAGGCCGCAGAACACAGAACACTCTGTGTTCCTTTGCCACAACTCACTCTGTGCCTGCTCACCTCTGTGTCAGTTAATAGAAACTGATGGCAGCTTTTCTAGCAGAACACACCAGAGCGCATTTTCCCTTCTTTTGGCAGCAAACCAGTGTTTCATCATCCAGGATCTGAGGTGGAACTTCAAGGCCTCAGTCAAACTGAAGGGCTAAGGCAGTTCGACTGCAACTCTCTAGTCCTCTGCATTTGAAGCAAAAATCTTCTAGTTTTGGCTGCCTGATGCATCCTGCTTCTATAAAAGTTTTTCCAATAGAAAAGCAAAAATCTCCATATCCGACAGGTGGTTTTGGAAGACAATCCTCCTTCCAACAGAAGTATTGGGAACAAACTTAACCAGTTCAGATGCACAAGCCTGAAGAGGAATGCTTGAAAGCCACAATTTGGTTGTCTGCAACAATAGAGATAAGGTGTATAGGTTTCCTAGGGTCACATTAGGTAGACCACAGTCATATAAGAGCTTTTATTGTCACACAGAAGCAAAGAGAAACACTACTGACTTCATTCTGAGCCTTCAGCAGTGTTCTTTTATAATTTGTGATGCTTGATGCTGTGCAATAAAGCAGTGCACATAGTACTAAGAACACAAGGGCCAACTTTATCACTCTCATAAATAAGATTTTCTTGGCCCTATAATGAAGAGAAGCAGATAAAGATGGCTTGTGATGCTCTTTAGTCCTATGTACCACCTGCATTGTCCAAATGTCACACAATCTGCTCACTTGTATCAAAACACACCTGGAGAAAAATTTATCACTGACATAGGCCAATGTCGTAGGACACGAAAAAAGATGAGAGCCTCCATGTATTTCAGAAGGCATAGAGAACTTTTATTGTCTAATTCTTACTACCTTTTATAAGGTATTCTGATACAAACTTAACATCACTGGTGAATAGGAACGACACCTCTCTAATCTCATTGGTTAAACTAGAGAAACAGAATTAGAAAGGCAAAAACACCACCTGGAGAAAGACTGTTTTGAGAAAAAATAGTTGTTTGTCAAGATTGTTTTGTGAAGAAGCTCTCTTGAGAAATTTTCCCTTGGGAAAAGATTAGCAGCTGCTAGCAGGCTAAAAATCTTTCAGACTCAGAAATATCAGGCCCACAGGCCAATATGCTTAGATTCTGTAAACCAAGTGTACAGGGGTGTCTGCTCACTCAGTTACTTCTGAAGAGATACACTTGTATCCAAGGAAAAGTTTTCACCTAAAACAAGCACCACAATAATAAGCATGTTTGTTTTTTTCCTGCGCGTATCAAGTGGTTTCAAGCAAGAGATGTAAATAACTCACTTCTGGAGTCTAATTTCTATAGGAGTGAATCAAATTACCTTTTGGAAGAAGTGACTTCTGGCTGGCACTCTACTTAATTCATTCTGTCAGCGTGTACTTTAGTGCTCTGTGTGGGAGACTGACTTTGTCCAAGACTGATGCTCTCTATAAATTGAATCCACTGATGCATAATTGAGCCCTTGACTATACCAACCATTTGCTTCACCAGACCCTCTTCTTGCTTACTTTTGCTATATTTGCTCTGTGAAAAATATGCTGTTTCCATTCTGGGGAATGAAAAAATAAGAGCCATGCTGAGGAGGCTTGGAGCACTGCAGAAGTAGGTAACATTTTTTACATGTCAAGTAAGACCTTTGATTTCTATTTTGCTACTTCTTTTGTTTTTACAACATGTTTTTAAGCAAATCTTGTTGGAAGCAAAAAATCCGGTTAGTGTTTGTGTTGAAACAGTAATGACTCTGGTTTTGGAAAAACAAGAACCAGGCTGACTCCATAGCATCCAGTGAAGCTGTGTGTATCTTGCAAAGCTTACAGGGCTGCCCTTGGGGAAGTAACCACAGTCTGAACCCTTTTGGCAGAGCCCACCCAGCATTCTGTAGTGCGCATTCCTTGTACAGCACACACCCTGTCACACACCTCAGATACTTCATCCGCAAAATGAGGGAACATGTTTTTCCTTGATGAATAAGTGTCCCACAGGGAGGCCAGTTTCCTTGTCCCTCTGTCAGTGCTAATTAATAGCATACCATGATTGGTTTTTATTCATTCAGAAAGAAGCACAGAACAGCAGGATTGCCATTCTAAGTGCCATTTGTCTCTCTGCTACTGAACTTCCAGGCTTTGTTCCAAGATTTGAAAGATGTTTGGAAGCAGCTGCTCAGAGCTAATGTCTGACAGGCACGAGTGCCTGAGCACAGCAGCCTGAGCCAGGTGTAAGCAGCTCCAGCACAGAGCCCTACCCCATGGGCTGTGCTTGTCCCACGGCTGCCCTGGTAGCATTGCCTGCACTCAGTTGTAACCCAGTTTCTGTTGCAAATGAACTGTCAGAAAGCTTGCCTGCTTTTCTGTGTATGGTGAAATGTGGAAAGGCACCAAAGTGCCACTAGCACCATGCAAAATGGATCTGGTAACAAGAAAGGAGGAAGCAAAAATCAAGTTTTAACCAACACATCTATTTGGAGAAGCATATTTGTGGCCAAACATCACAAGACCTTTTGACAGAGGGGTCTGTGTATGGGCCAAGAGGACAGAACAGCTTGAAATAATGGTACAGGAAAGTCAGACTATTACTGCAGGGATTGCTTGTAACACTTAAACTCTTTTTGCTGTAACCAGGAACTATGTGACTATGTTAGCCTGGAACAGAGAAGCTTATTCCACAAGCAAAACATAATTACACCTCACTTGGATATACTGGAAATTCTGCTAAAACCTTTGAGGATCTCATTAATCTTTCCTGGCTTAATATACAACAACTGTAATTCTGGAGAATTTCAAACCTAGTGTTTGAAAGAGAGGACAATGCTGAGGTCACCAACTCCGATGCAGTTTATCAGCTCGATTAAAAATTGTATTTTTACCCCAGACTTCCTGCATGGTCTGGCCAAGCTGCTCCTTGCCCATCTTGCAGAGAAAGAAGAATATCGTTCCTTCACCAACTGGTGTCCCCATGTGGAACACTACAAATGGATGCTCCTTGGAGTGAGGATGATGTTCCAGAGTATACAGCAGCACTCAGTGCAACACGACTCTGATTTTAAACCATTTAAAACCTAACAGTGTGTCATAGTGTATATAACAACAATCACCTGTGGATGGGGGATTTTCTGTTTGACAAATCTCTGCTTATCAGCAGCACTCATCCCCACCAGAAGACATGATCTCAAACCTTCGCACAGCAAATAAAAGAAGTCATAACAAAGAAAATTAAGCAATAAGTAGAAATAATTTCAAGTAAAACAATCTGTAGCTAAACTTCTGGAAGTAATGGTGCTGGGGATTCTATGTTACACATACAGAAGTTTGCCATCATTGCACATTTTTAGGTTTCCTTTGTTGGGTTTTGTCAAGAATGTATCTGTGGTATTTTTACAACACTGATGTCACTGGCACATGTAAGCTATCTCATGATTGTCATTCATAACAAAATGGGGACAGGTTGTTACAAGTTTAACTTTTTCTGGAAGCCCTTGGGTTTCTCTGCACCAGTTAGGCAGATTGCTTTTGACATGTGGGTTGCACTTGCAGATGCCAGTCACAGAGCAGCAGAGAGCTTCAGAGCAGCCTCTGTCATCCCTACAGCTCTAGAGGTCACTGCACAACCACGATTACACTCAATTCTGGATCCAGAGCCTCTGACTCACCGACAGCTGGTGTCACAGGGCAAGGCCCACATTCTTAAGTTTTTCAGGTTCTTCCTACATGTATAATTAATATCATATTCTGCACCACCTTGGTTTATAGTAGTCCTCAAATAAAGCATATTCAGAGGCATTCAAATGAAGGTTGCTATGAAAAATAGTAAGAGTACTATCTCATAATACCAAGTTCCACATTTTCTGAATTTTTGGAAAGTATTAGGGGTTTTTTGTTTGGTTGGTTTTGTTTTGTTTTTAAATGAAGTTAATGCAGAGAAGCTTTCTGCAGGTATAAACTGTCCTGCCTGGAATAACTGTACAACAGCATGTACTGGAGCAGGACCCTAGGATGTGATTTCCAAGTCCTGGAGCACAAAGGAGTAAATTATTTGCAAATATATTGTGTAGAAATTGGCTGAACTACACTGCAGAAAATCTGTTCCCAAGCCCTTTAAAGCCCAGTAAAGATCTTTACAATTGATTTAATGCCATCCTTTGCTTATTCTCTTTTCACCTTACAGAACTGCACAGGACCCAACTCAGCAGCAGATGGGTGAAATCAGATGAGATCTTTCCGAGGAAGGCTGAAACACAATCAGCTCCATTCCCCATATTGAAAAGCAGTGGTGAATATGATACCCCACCTTAATGTCTATGTACATATAGGAGAAGAAACATCCACGTGAGTCTCAGAAGCATTTGGAAAGATCCAGAGAAAAAAAGCAAGTTTCCAGTTTCCTCAAGTATCTTTCCACTGTGATTGTTATGATGAAGATGGACAGTCCTGATGCATTATTTACAGAGCTGTTGAGAATGCCCCAGAGCCAAAAGAAGCACATTATGGGGAAGAGAACTGCTGCTGTTGTGGAGACACAGTGAAGAGCAGGGCAGCCATGGCTTCTCATGGCACCACAGCAGTGCAGGCACAGACGAAGCTTTTAGGGTGTAACGGAATTATTCTTTCTGGAAGGAATCCAATACTCACAAAGCAAGATATTTCTTAAAGGCACAAAGAAGCAAGAAAGCTCAACTCCCTCCTTTAACAATGCTAACTTTCCATTATTTCCTTTATTTCATGGGCCTGCCTATAGGTCATATGTTAATTATTACCCTTTTTCTTCTGTAAAACAAACCTCTTCTCTGGCCAGACTTTCCTCTCCAGCTTTCTTCCAAAGCTGTCCTCTTATCATTCACTTCCTTCTATGCTCCATGCACCAGCTCTCACCTCTACTCAAATCCAGCATTACTCTCTCTTGTTTCAAATCCACCATGTCAAATACCTCACAGGAAAATGCTTTCAGAACAGCCCCAAGTTAAATAAGCACACTAATATCCTGTCTATAGGTTGTCTTTTCCGCAGTGTTGCAATGTATTAGTATCCAGTTGCTTGGCAAGGATCAGATGCTGCAATGGTTTTTGCTGTTACTGCAACTACAAACAACAGCTGAAAGCATCAACAAAGGCTGTATTGTTCACAGAGGTGGCACTTAGCTGTTAAACTCAAGACACAGGAAGCATCCACCTCCCTTTGGCACAGCATCAAGAAATCTGCTGGCACTTGACAAATAAATGCAATAACAACAGCAGCAGCATCTTCATCAACAGGGACTTGCCTGGGCTTTCGTGCCTCTTTCTGCCTTCCCTGTGCCTGAGGACCTGGTGGGAGGTAAGCCCTGAGGCAGCATCACAGACTGTGAGCAAAAGGCTGAATATTCTAAGGGTAAAGCTGAGGGAAGAGCACTTTGCACATGTGTGAGTACAGGCGTAGAACAGACGTGTCCAATTCTCAGCCAGGGCACCCAAGAGCTGCTGCAACAACCAGCAGCGCAGAGAACTCTCCTTCGAGTGCTCAAATGTTTTCAGCCTTGGGCTATTGAGAGAAGATTAATTTCTCCTGTATTTTCCTACTTAATTTCTTATTTTCTAGTGGCTGTTTTGAGATGTGGCGCTTTGGTAAATATAAAAATATAAAATATTTCAGTAGGACATTGCAATGAATGAATGACAGAACAATAACTTAAGGCTAGTACATAGTTTCCTCTCAACCATGGCCCCAGAAGGGAAGCTAGAACAAATCACAGCACTATAAATTACTGTGGACTGACCGGACACTGAAAGTTATAAATTAGAGACTAATATTTTAATGCCAGTAGCCAATCTGGATTTATTTACTACTCAATTATTTGTGGTCTTTTCTGTACTGGTCTGTGAGAAGTTGATGTAGAGCTGCAGGGTATTTTGACACTAGAAATTTTATCAAGCCTATATATTTGGGTTCTGAGGTTTTTTTAATTGGTATTTTGACAGTAAAGAAATATTTGAACCTGTAAGTGGGAATTTTGTTTTTAAAGACATGCCCTCTCTTTATTAAGTGACCAAACGTGATCAAAAGGGCCGGCAGATGAGATTCAAAGCCTCCCAAGCATAATCAAGACCTCACTTTTACCAATTGTTTAAAAAAAACTCAAACAAACAAATACACGGGGAGACAAACACATTAAGGGCTAGCTCTACTGACTAGCACTGGCTTAAAAGCTACTGGCTTAAAAGCATAAGGATCCCAGCCTTATTGACATTTCACTCCTCAAGATCACTCCTGGGCTTTACTCTCAAGGGAATTACATGAACAAACATAGCACACGATGCAAAGTCTGCATCTCAGGAGCAGGTGCAACTCCAGCTCTGAAGGGGTCATGCCAAAGCTGAATGGGCAGATGAAAACCTGCAGCTGCAGTGAAATGAAGCTTTAATGTTGCAGTTTGCTCTTAGCAAGTCATTCTGGTGAAGTTGGCCAAAGCTTTTTAAATTTCGGGCATTTCTGCATGTTGATTAGCAGCCAGGAGCTATAAGCATGAAAATGCCATTTGAAACACTCATAGCATAATTTGCTCATATTTGTTGCAAAATCTAATCAGGATTGCAGTGCTAGAGATAGTAAATTGAAGTCAAGTCAGAAACTTCTCCAACGAGTTAATGTCCAGCATTTTGCAGGAGCTGGGCTAACATATGTGCTAAAATGAGAGTGCCGTCCAATGTAGGTTCTTGCATCTATAGAATTAACACGAGTCTATTTATATTCAGAGAAGATGTATTGCACTCTGGAGTTTATCTGTTATGTGTCATATGAAAATGCTGCCTAATGAGGACTGATCTAGTTTTAAGAATGGAGAGAGCACCCTCTGCTTGTTTCTCCTTTCACTGGTCACTAGCAAGTCCCTTCCCCTCCGACAGGCTCTGACCAAACCAGTACAACACATGGCTGATAATGGCATTTTTTTCACACTCCCTTTAGGATCTCATTGGGTAACAGTTAACCCTAAATTCCCCAGGGGAAAACAAACACCACCACTCCCCTGCACCTGAAGCTCAGGGGCTTCTTGATACTCTACCTCATAGCAGGGGCCAGAGGAGTGTTCAGAGGCCCTGGCTGGGGAACCTGTTTGAAGAGTAGTTGCTTTAGCAGCATTAGTACACCATAAGAAGGAGATAACACCACAAAGAAAATTAAAATATTTCTCTGATTGCATTGAAAATTCATCTCCAATTAAAAATCATTGACACTGGGAAAAAAAAAAATCTGCTTGTCTCAAATGGCTTCTAAACTAGCCGTCTGAGAGAGGTCTCTCAACGAGGCAGATTTAATGAAATATTATTTCAGAAGCAGAGATAAAGACTGCACAGCAAAAGCACTTCATCAAAGGGAATCTGACTCATAGTGCATCTACATTCTAAATAGAAAAGATATAGCCAAGGTCAAAGGGAAAATGAAAGCTGATGGGGTGGAGGCAGTGTGTCCAAAATCATGCCGCAGACCCGAGCCAGTTCTACAATTGGTGTCCTGACACTGTTCAAGCCTTCCTGAAGGGCTACTGCTCACTGCATAATCTTCCTTCAGCTGGATTGCACTAAACATCTTATATACAATTTCTGAATTAAAATCCTTTTTTCTTGGTCATATAACCCATGTCTTCCATATATACCTGGAAAACTTACCAGGAAATATACCTGGAAAACTTGCATTTGTTCCTGCAAAAATTCACCGCTGCAAATATATCACACACCTTTCTATACTCACTAAGCTTTAAGTTTTTACGTCTATTTATTTTCTATACTATTTCTATGAGTTTTTTTATAACACAGATACAGTATAAAGAAAAAATAGTGAAAGCTAAAATCCTTTAGTCATGAAATGATGAAGTTATCAGGATTAGGGAGCTGCTGAATTATCTGAAATTACTTAAGCTTGTATATGCAAAGAAACTGCAACTGAATCAGACTAATAAACAAGTAGTTGCATGAAAAGCTAATGGGGAAACAGCCAATATTCAGACCAGTAATGCAAAAAGGAACATTCGTGCATCTCTCACTGCCTCCTATTACACATGTAAAAAACAGAGGTGGTCTGCTCTTTTCACATCTGTCAAAAAGGAAAATTAACAGAGTCATTGTAGTATGAATACAGTAATTGAGTGAGACAGCTCTTTCCTATTTATGGGCAAAATTAAAAACAGAAAAACATTTATTTTAATCCTGTGGGCATCAGCTCTATAAAGCACAGCTCTGGATACCAGGGCAAGCACTCATGTAACTACCTTTGTAAAAGATTATGACACTTACATGTTCTTGACCTACAGTCAGCTGAAAACCCTCAACTCTTTTCCACAGAAATGAAGAAACATTTTTTAATCTTAACTAAGATACACAAGGGAAGTCCTTATGCAAGGAACCTCTGATTTTCCTTCTGGAACTCCCTGGCCTGCCAGCTAAAATGACATGCAATTGGCAGTGGATTAAGCTGCCATTCTTGAGACATTTTCTTTCCCTGCTGCCTGCCCTGCCAGTGTGGACTGACATTCCCCACAGAGACCAGCACACAAACCCACTCCCAAACCACTGCCTTCCTCTGTCTTGCACTTCAAGGCAAATCACGCTCAGTTTTGACTCACTCATATTTCAGGCTAAAGATTGCTGCCTGTCTGGTGCTGATTTGTGGCCCAGTGAGCTTGCTGGCATGGGGAGAAGCAGTGCAAAGGGTCACAACTGGTTTATCCCTTTGTCAGTCCTGAGAGTGAGCTGACATGAAGCTTAGCCCTGAAAATGAACTGTGGCCAGTGCCATGTCACAGTGATAATTTAATCCTGTTCTTATTTACACTGACTACTAAATCATGGCTTTCTCCAGTCAAGCAAGCTTAGTTGCTTGCAGTCCTGCACACGCAGGAGCAGTTCAGGTGAGGTACTGTGGATAAACACTGATGAGTTTCCCTTGGTTCACTGTCACCCTCTGTCATCGCTGCTAAAAGCACCATCTACAAACCGGGCTAAGAAAAACAGACCTGTCTCCTGTGGGTCAAAAAGGCCTCTAGATAGGCAATGCCTGTGGTTTGCATGCATCACACCTGAGGGGCAAAATCAAGTCCCACTTCTTAAGGTAAAGCATTCAATGTTAAAAAAACCCCAAACCATAAACGGAGCTGGCTAGTATCTTCCTCTCTTCTCTGCTTGTTTTATGCTCTTAGGTGGGCTAACCAAAAAGGGAAGCAGGCCAGCATCAGGAAGGAGATAATTAAGTCATCCTGCATTATTTTGGGTATGATATTGACCATACACAAATATAACTGGCAGCTAATGGTGAATTAGTGCTGCCAAGTCGTCTTCTCTCTATTTTTCTCAAATATTTTTCCGTGGGAATGTGCTAGAAAGGAGACCTTCCAAATCCCTTTAATAGAAGTTTATTTAATATAGCCACTGCTTTTCAAATGAAGTAATCAAAAAGGACAAAGCAGAGACAATGACTTAGAGAATTAACTTCATAGACTAGAAAATGGATTTGTTCTCACATCAAGTGAAAAATAACTTGATGGTTTCGAGAAATCCTTCCTGGGTTTGTTCAGGTCACAGTCTCACTTACAATGCAAAAAGAAAGCCCAGAGCTGTTATATATGCAAATTTCAGCTTCAGACAACTCACACAGGGGCACAAACTCATGTCATGTACCGATGACCCAGCCCTGCCCCACAGCTCCAGGCAGCCCCACAGTGGGTACAGCCCCTCAAACACAGCCCCAGGGAAGAACAAAGCAGGTTTTTACCAACAGGAGCTGTTCAACAACCAGAGGCTTCACTTGCGGCAAAGCTAAGTACTTTGTATCAAAGAAATGCAGGAGTGTTTGGGGTACCAGGTACCACATCTGGAGCGCATTCCTTCAGGTGAAACAAATGGCTTATGGATGGCTGCTCCCAGGATACGTATTCTGAGCATCCCACAGCACCGACAGGTGGCTATAAACCACGAGGGGCACCCTTCCATCCAATTTTCTTGATTTTATATCAGTTATTTCCTCCTGAAAGAGCCTTTAGTTCTCTTTAAAAACATTCATCCTCCAAAGAGTTTACCTTTTTTCATCCAACCCCTGTACTTGCTGAAAGCATTTCAAGGTGATAGTCCGTGAGGAAATAGGAATTAGTAATGCTTTATTACTCACATTTTATTGCATCTTTACAGGGAGGAGACTTCACTTTCATTATGATTAAACAAGCCTTTTCTGTTCTTTACAATTCATAAAGAATTAAAAACTATTTTCAAGTTTACCCTGTGAGGTTCATTTGTGATTGCTCTCCCAGCACTGGTTTGATTTTTTTGGGATCAATTTTACCAGTACAAGTACTTATAGAGCAACTATATTATCAACTGTTACCAAAACTCCTCCTACTGCCACAATCAGTAGGGTTTACAATATTTAGATTACTTCAACATATTGAATTATAGTTATCTAAAGTTATGGGTGTAAAGAGCAATTCTGCAACTTAATTTCTGTCCTTAAATATCTAAAATAAATGTGTTTTCAGTATTGTTTCCTAATTTCCAGAGGAAATATGCATTCATCTCTAAATGCAAGAACTGCATTAACTAACAAGAACAGAAATTGAGAGTTTGAGTAGCTTGTGTGGTCCCTGCGCACACCTGTGAAGTTTGATATTGGACACAGGAAGTTACTCTCCTCATTATCCACAGGTCTAATTCTACTTTTAAAGGCCTGGACTTCAGCCTTTGTCATTTTATTTAGACATTTAAATCTGAAAAATAAAAGGTTAGCCATGCTATACCATCATTAGCAGAATAATTACAGCATGAAAATCTGTATTTGTATTCAAAACACACACATTCAAAGTGTCTGTCTCAAAGATAAATTGCCTCACAGTCACACAATGAAGTGACTTGAATAAGAAACTTGCTTGATTGGTTTGGTAAGGCAGAAAGTTATTTCAGATAATTAAATCTAAATGTGACTGCAAGGAGTTACAGAAAGATCTCACAATGCTGAAGGAGCTTTCAAATTCAATATTCTTAAAACACTGTAATGCACACAAGGGTAAAACAATGCTAACTAAATATACTTCTGAATAGAATACTCACTGTCCCTAAATAAAGTAATATAAGAGTCATCATGAATGGGTTTATGAAAGTGTTTGATACTCACAGGCAGTAAAAAGGCAGATATGTCTGGAATTCTTAAAAAGAAAACTTAGATAAACAGAAAGTATGAGCTTTTCTTTGCAGAAATCTCTGCGTTTTGATCACTGCTCTGTTTCTTTTATTCTTCTCTAAGCATTCTGTGTATTACCAAACCATCAGCAGAGATCAGCAATTTGGATATCAGGACCTTTGTTTGCTCAAACGCGATTGTTCTTACCCATGTTTTAATTCCCAGTCACCTTTCCCAACACACATTTTTGGTGGAATTGTGTTTAAAAAAGATGCAACTGATTGTTTATTTATTTATTTTCAACCCCCTGCATACAGTTGAGCTGTGATGGCAGAAATTACTCAGCAGTTATCACTGGTGCTCGCAGAAGGCATGAGCCAGCACCTCCTCTGCACTTGAGTGTCCCGGGAAATCCTCACCGGGATGTGCCCTGGCCTCACTGCCCTCCCCCTGCCCCACGGCTGGACAGCACATCAAATGCTCTGCCTGCCAAACATGTCTGCAGGACAAAGATGGGCTGAAGTGCGACTAGTGCTGCTTCAGAGAAAACACCTTCCAGACTGTCATAACAGAAAGGTGGCAGAAGAACTAATAAATAATGAAACATGACTTTGCTTTTCAGTATCTGCAAGTCTGGCATTTAAGAAGTTGTCTGTAAACCCGAAGTTTAAAAAACTTGATGATTCAAGGAGAATAAGCAGTTATTGTATAAAGAGCAACTAATTCAATTCAGGATGAAGCAAATCGGTTTCCCTGCATGGGTACAGCAGCAGAGTAAGGAGAGCATCCCTCCCAGCTGCTGCACCCTTGCAACACACTTACAGTGTGGCTACAGGGATGTGGCAGGACTGAGCTGGTATGAGAAGGCAGCAAAACAGTCATGTCATTCGCCTGGGAACTCGTACATGGCCAAGGAAAGCCCAAGGCAGTACCTCAACCCACCAGGAGATAACACTGCTGAAGAGGATTTCAGACACAGAAGGCCAATGTAGACATGCAGGTGCATCTGCAATTTTCCAGGAATGCAGCACCTCAGTTTACTGGTACTGTTGAGAAATCACTATTCCTGCACAACAGGAAACAACTGAAGGCAAGTACAGACTTTATGGTGATTTCTGTGGTCTTTAGATCAGGTTTTAAATGTAGTGTCTTCAACCACTGCCCCTGGAGACACTACAACTGCTCACGGCTTCCACGCATGGAAAGCCCATAGCAGGTCCCTCCTGTGCAGAGTGACTCCTCTTCTGCTGTGAGTGCCCTGCTCTGCCTTGGGAACTGACAGAGAAAAACTTCCAGTTCCCTGACCTCCTCTCTGCTCCTTTATCTCATACCAGATAAAACTAATGTTCTTACTCCTAACGGCCAGTTCTTGTCCTTCATAAATCAAGTCTCTGTTGGTATTTGCACATTTCAGAGAGTTTGGAGTGAGCCACTTGAGTTTTTTCATCAGTTTCTGTATTTATGAAGGGTGGTAAGATCTGTAGTGTACAGACGGCCCTCGTTATGAGAGTACTGCTAGGGATCACTATAAGCAAAAAAAGGCATGTCATTCATGAGAGGACTTTTTGGTAACAATTTTATAGTGCTGGTTACAAATGGTCTCATTGATTTACCTACAGCCTGGTGCACACACCCCTGCAGGGCCAGACACTATTCATTTTTGCAACACTTTCCATTGTCTTCAAGTAGGACAGTGTTCTAATACCTAAATGCATTTGTAGTGTGAGTAAATTTCTCTATTCCCATTACTCATTGACTTTTCATTCAATGTCCTGCAAGTCTCAAACGTCCTGAAATCAGCAGTGACTTCTTAAAAGAACCTATTATTAGACCAAGGCAGGAGCCCAAAACCACGGAGATGTACTTTCAAAACCCCTTTGCTATGATTCTGCATTTGCTATGCAGAAATGAACTTTCCAATCCAGACAGCGCGGAGTTCTGGCAAACAGGCAAAAGTCAGAGAGACAGCATTATCTGTTATCAATTCCTCTTCTTGGTGTCAGTTTTCCATCTGAGAGTTCTTACAAGGACAGCATTGCAGTTATACTAGCAATTGCTGGGATAGGAAAGACTGAAAGAAACTGAATTAACAACAATAAAAAACCCCTCCAAACAACAAGACAACAACAACAACAGCAAAGAAGACATCAATGTGACACGCAGTGTGTCTATTTTCTTGCTGGTCTCTGGAATAGCATGATCTATAACAGCACATCTTCAGCAAAAGTGGAACAGAAAAAGCACATATATTTAAACATTAATAACTTTTACTGCTCTAAAGCATTAGAAACAGTTCTGCTCACTACACACTAGAGAGCTGATCCCAGGACTAGAGGCATAACCCATCACTATCTTCCTAATGTGGGCAACATATTGATTTTTGTTCCATTTATTCATGCGTCAAGGCTCCCAGTGAGTGCACATGCACATATGTGTCCATTAGAATGTGTGGTGTAAAGACCAGAGATGGATGATTTTCTTGGAGATTTTGATCCATGTCTCTGGACACAATAGCTTTTGCCCTAACATTTCATGTTTCTCTGCTCCTTCCTGTAGGAGCTGTTGTTTCTATGCTCACTCTGCAGCTGTGAAATGAGAGTCTGAGCTGTGTCTTAGCTGAGAGCAAGTGGTGAAGCATGATACAAACCTGACCTTCCATCCTCTCTGCAGGCAAATATGTTGCTTTTACACTGCTCCCAGCCTCGGCTGAACTGAATTTAAAAGGACAGACTCATTCCTGATCCTGCAGCTAGTGCAGGATGTTATACAGTGCACACATCAGATCTCAGCTGAAGTCCCTATCAGCAAATTGAACCATGTCAGAAATGTCTAGAAAAGTAGGAAAAATAGAGAGGAGAGCTAAATAAACTCTCAGCAAAGTAAACTGACAAGCCTGTATCTTATTACTCACTAGCAGTATTACTTTTTGTTTAAAAAAAAAAATTAGAAATGTGTAGCAATTGTTGTAGTTCTCCTGGTATTTTACTGATGTGGAAAAAGGTAATAGAAGAGACTTAGCCTGACATTCCTTACTCCCTGTTAGCCAATGACCAACCCTACATTTCAGAATAAACTCTTTTTTGCAAAGGTAGAACTGGCCTCAAGTCCTTGTGCACATTTGGATCTTTGATGTGTCCTCACTTCTTCTTGCAAAAGAACAAGATTTTTCCTAAGGGGGAAGGCAGAAACCTCTGAATGAGTGTTCCAGAAGGCTGTTTTTGGGAATGTCTGAGCATTTGTGTGAAAGATATGGTTGCAATTACAGGACACACAACACGTGAATAGGAAAGCCAAGGCTCATGTGAGGTCTGTCTGCAGATTCCAGCCTGTAGTATTTCTTCTCCAGCCAGGACTTGGGAAAGATATAAATAGCACTCAGCATGCCGGCAAACTGAGCTGTGACAAAGTACTGGGCTGACTGCTCAGTGTCATCCTGAAGGAATCAGCACTTTTATGGGATGCTACTTCAAATCTTAGTGATTGGAATAGATTGAAAAGATCAAGTGTGCCAAATACACTGATTCCATTTCAGAGCAAAATTTTAAATACACAAAAATCAGGGGCATAAAAGGAAAATTCCCTCTAGAAATAGTCACTTTTCCTCTCACTTATCTAATCCAAAAGGATTTAGCCTAGTACTTAATGTACACACACTGGTTAGAGAAAACAATCTATCCAGCATTGCCTTCCATGGCATCTGCTGCTTAAATCCAGTGTCCCAACTTAACCACGCTGGTTTTAGTGAGTTCACGGACAAAGGCAAGAGGAAGAAATTAATACAGGCAGATTGGACAGAAAATCCATTTCCAGAAATTCAGTCTCATCTTTTCACTGACCTCAGGGAGACTATAACAGAGATAATTCTGCTCCAAGTGTAGCGTGGTGATGACTTTAAAAGGCTTTGCCAGTTGGCAGGAGAAACAGAGAAGAGTCTAACAAGGAGGGGTGCTTGGAACATGTACAAGCCCAGAAAGGCTTCCCTGATTTTGTCCTGTTAGAACATGGAAAGTACTGAAGAAAAACCAAACCACCCCTTCCCTAGAAGCTTGGCTGGACTAATTTTCAGCTGTAATTCATGCTTACCTAGCCCTTGTCAAGAACTGCCTAAGTAAAACCAAGGTGACTTCCCCAGCCACCTCACTCTCCTATGTACACAACAGGATCATGTATTTCTCTCCAAGAATAACCTTACTGGCTGGTAAAAAACCAAAGTATTTATTTTATTATACACCTCTCTCATACCCTAAAATAAAGACACTGTGTGATGACAACAAGGGAGGCTTCAAAACATCATTCCGGAGACTTAGATAAACAAAATTATGGTCTTGTCCAGACTTCCTACAAAGCTCTACCTCCAAAAGAGACAGCCTGGGACTTCAGGCACTGAATGCTCCTGCTCAGACTGAGGTGGTCTTGGCAGGAGCAGTCCCTCCTGTACCCACCTACATAAGCCTTTCAAGCATAGAAGAAAGGAGTGGAATCTAAAATGTCCTCTTTTCCTAAGTCTGAAATCAATAACTATTTGCCAAGATGTTTGCATCTAGGTATTACTCAGAGGTCATGATGTTCAGTGTGAGCTCTACTGCCTTATTAGGCTGGTAATGAGCCCATAAATGTCTGAAGGGGACAGTGAATGTCACTTTGAATTTCTGTAGAGGCCAGTTTGATTATCATGGCCCAGAGTAAGGTGCTACTTGACCTACTAAGAAGCTGACTGCACGAAGACTCAGGCTCAGGAGCTTCT
>VYZR01104798.1:16326-44315 GCA_013400675.1 Oxylabes madagascariensis
AAGCAAAAGAACTTAGCTTGTCACTAGCTTAAGTCCTTGCTAGGAAAATGCATTGTGCTCTTCATAATGTCCTGTTTTGAATGAGAATTACATAAATTTTATCAAAACATGCAGAGATTACTTGATCTAAATGCTGATTGAGAAATTTCAAGTCTCTCCTGAATGGGCACAGCAAGGTGCTGGTAGAGCAGTGCATTCCAAATAGCTTGACTGTGGTTTCTTTCTCTTCACAGTTGTTGTTCAAAACACATAAATAGTTTGGAAGCACTGTAGTGAGAGATGTCACGTTTTTGGTTCTAGAAATTCCTCCAGAAGGAATTTATAATAGGCTTTTCTGGGATGGTCATGAACTGTGAAGATGTGGTCAACACTGACTGGCTGTCCCCTAGGGCTGGCTCCTTCTTATGTTCTGCCTTACCATTCCCACAGTATGATTTTGTGGTACCAATTCCAAAATAATCTAGAAATCAAAGCGACTTGAATACAAACAGTAGCAGCCTAGAAATGCATGATCTCTGCATGCTTCTGAAACCTGCTGGCCTGAGGAATCGTTCCTCTGCTGTTCATCACCTCTCCCAGCAAAGTCAAGAGCACAAAATCTGTATTGCTCTCACTGGAGCTGGAATTAAATTGTTCCTTTGATGATCTTGCTGTACTAAACTCTTGTAACCAGCTTTGTTTTTCCTACTCTTTTAAAACTAGGTGTAGATGAAGAAATTTGAAGCTTTCAAACACCCACGGCTACTGAAATCTATGAGGTTCTGTAATTCTGAAGGGTAATAATTCTCTTCGATCTTTGTAGTATAGCTTTCAAAAATTATAAGTAGATGGAATAATAAAAATTGCATACAGAATTCCTAACAGGTTTTAGGAGAAAATGCAGAGAAGAGAAACTGTGATCTCCAGGCTTGTGTATAATGCTGGCAAATTGAATACAGTGGTTTCTAGTTTGGTCTTTCCCTGCTTTGTTGTGTGCCTTTGGGGAAGCTGCTGGACATGTGTGCTTGCTTTCTGTACTGCAGAGATAGCACTGAGTTACCTCTCTCCGGAGAGTGCTGGTGTAGCAGGTAACATGTCCACAGGACTCTGCATACATCAAGTCCTGGAACTGTTTTCTTCTTTATCTTTTTTCTTTTCATTCATTCACAGTGGGTCTTGCTTGCAGAATTGTGTAATAAACCGGAGCACAATAAAAATTTAATGTGAAATGAAATCAGGCTTATAGATATTGTTACCTTTGTTTACCATACTCCATTGGCACAGACTCAAAAAAAAAAAAAAAAAAAGAAGGTTGTATTACTTTACCAGTAAAAAAGGTGGTAGTGTTTTAAAAAACTTTTTTTTTTTTTCAAATTAGTCTTTAAGAAAATTATGTGTTTGAGTTTACTACAGGAATGAAAAAGAGACTGACTGAAATTGCAAAGTAAAATTACTACATGAATTTTTTTTCAGTCTGAAGCTGTCTTGCCAAATATATTTAATCAGTTTTTGGCTACTTATTGCTTGCCTAGTAGTTCTATTACCCTTTTTTAATCTATAATTATTCTGTGTATTTGTTTTTCTCTAATGGATTCATTCACTTGTGTGTCTTTGAGGCTCTCTGAGATGTACATTTCTGCTCTGTGTCCATTTATGTCATCTGCTCTGTGTGGTTAAACAGTTTGGCCAGAGCAGTTGCAGCACGCATGCAGTAAAAATAATTAAAATTAATCCCTTTTGCATAAGAAGCTTTTGATTATTCCCGAGTTTTCCATGGAATTGTGCCGTGGGATTCCAGATGCCACCTGTCGGGGATGCTGAAGACTGCGAGCAGCTCCTGCCGTGGGGAGTGCAGGTGTTACAAATAATAATGCAAGAGATTTTAATACCACAGAGCGTAGAATAGAGCATAAATAATCGGTTTTCTCCAGGTCAGTGGTTTATACCGAATAACTTGATTTGTTTCAGTCTTTTGACTTAAAGCCGTGTTCTGGTCTTCTCCAAAGATGCGGAATTGTTTTAAAAGTAATTGATTTAGTCCTGTAATTTTTGCTTAGGCTGGGTTTCCCGTGGTTTGCGGAAATCTGACGGCAAGGCCTGTTCTCACAGGTGCTGGGCAATGTCTCTGCCTCACAAACCACATCCAAGGGGAGCTGTGTGGCTGGCGAGGAGCTGTGCTCAGGCTCCTGTGCCAGCCCAGGCTCATTTGGGGTGGCTCCTTCTGCTCCTCTGGGAGTTCACCCAAGAAACGCCTTCCAGAGCTCCAGTAATCCCTCTGTTTTGGTTATGATAATACCGTCTTTGTGTCATTTCTATTTGCCTTTGAAATTAACAGATAGGTAAAAATATGTTGGGGAAGTGGGAGTTTTGTTTGTTTGGTTTTGTTTTTGGCGGTTTTTTGTTTGTTATTTGGGGAGAGGAAATGTTCACTAGCTTGTTCAGGCTTGAGAAGTGGTGTCCTTCTGGACTGAACCACCATGTAATTTTTTCACTTATTTTTCCTGATAGCAAGGATGAGTGATAAGCTTATAAACTCAATTATAATGCTTTGAGTTTTTAATTTACATTGTTATTTTACATTCTCTTTAGACTGTTCTCATAACTCCTTTATAAATAGCTGAAGATAATGACTTTCCTAAGGAAAAAAGAAACAAAATCAAAAAAGCCTAAAGTACAAGCACTTTTAATTATTTTTATTTTATTATGTAAAAAGAAAAAACAATTATTATTAAATAACCATTATTCATTGTTTTTTCCTGGTGTCATATGAACCCCTTCAGGTACAATAATCTACCCATTGAATATCATTTGTTGTATTATGGCTAAAGGAAGGGAAAAGCCACATGTTATTCTGTCTGTTTTCTGGCACAAAGCATCAGAATATGTGGACTTTTTTACTTACTCTTCTATGGATAAGAATGTATTTTAATTTTTTGTTAGAAAGTAGCATTGGAAATGCTACTGAGATGCAATATCAAAAACTTCTGTTAAAATATTTTAAAACATTAAGTTCTGGAAAGACTTGCTGCTAATTTTAGTAGTCCAAACTTATTTTCTACATGACTGAATCCAGAGATTAAGTTTCAGTCAATTACTTTAAAATAAGATTGGGTCTGAAGAACATGGAGAGTTTTAGAGACAAGATTTCACCTTTATCAAGCTAAGCACCTCAGTAGTACACATTGTGACTTGAAGTAGAATAATTTTGAATGTGCAGAGTTTCCCAATGGGTTTTTTGTACTTGACTCTTTTATTATAGCCTCAAAGAGAGAGGAGAGAGAATAACACATCCTCTCTTTTATCCATTTTGGTTCTGTGGTGGAAGGCATTTCTTAAACTGCAGGACATATTTGTACTTTCTGCAGTTGTCTTTGTAGTTTTGATTGTACTTTGAGTTATTTTACTCATAATGCAAACAATGTCTGTTTGACCCAAGAGTTCTCCTAGACTGCCGTGATTTCTGCAGGCTTGTTCTCTGCAGAAAGCCAACCAGACTAACTCGTGTTGGGAACAAAAGAATAAAAATCCCACCTGCCATTGTTAGGCATCCATGTGCTTTGCTGCTTACTCAGCCTGTGTGGAGACCTTAGTTTGCAGAGAAACAAAATCACTTTTTTGTTCTTTATTTTTGGTTTTGGGGTTGGTTTGTTTGCTTGTGGTTGGGGGTTTTTATTTGTTTTATTTTGTTTTTAATCCACATCCTGTTGATTATGTGCCAGGTCAGAAATATTGCGATTGTGTAAATTGACTGACTGGGGGAAAAAAAAAAAAAAAGTTTTAGCTGGGTTGTGGGCAATTTTTCCAGTACCCATACACATATTCCCAAACTAGCACCATGGGAACATCTTGATTTCTACTTTCTAAAGATTTCTCCTGTGGTGATATGTATTCTAATCCTTGTTTTCTGAATGGAGCTACTGAGCTACTGTTAGTCCTGGGCTGACCTGGCAGATTTAATATCCTGCCTTTTCCCAGTTCTGGACTGCTGTGTTCAGACTGTAAAATCTAATTTTAGAAACCATGATGAAAAGCAAAATGGGTAGACAGTGTCCTTTTTTAAAAGCCTTGGTATTTCTCTGTTGTAAATAAAGGAAAAGCAACTTCTGTGTTTGATGGTTTATTTTGCAAGGCAGGAGTTTAAATTCCCCTTGGCACTCATGGTCAATGTCAGGCAAATCAGTTGTAGTAATGAAATATATCTCACTGTCTGGGTAACTCCTAGATCTTTCAAAAAATTAGAAGGTTGTATTTTTAAGAATAAGGATGAATGAATCCTCTACCTTCTCCTCTCAGTCCACAAGTGATTGTCACAGAAAAGGCTTAAGGTGAACCAGAAAATTTGGAAATATTTTTCTAAAAAGAAATCTTCATTTTGTGATTTATGGTTGTGTCCTTAAAGTAAAGGTTATCCTATTCCAAGGCAAGTTTTCATTTTATTTGGCTTGGGTGAGTAATGTGAGTCCCTACTTTCTTCTGAATACTTCCGTCTGATTTATCATGGGTGACACAGATGTCTGCCCTGCTTTCACAGAGTCTGCCCAGTTTCCTTTGGTGGTCTTTGATGTTTATTATTGTCATGTCTTTGCAAGTCAAGAAAGGCAGGTGATGTTTTTGGGGTGGTTTCTACAGGAGTCAAAGCCCACAGGCCGGAGCAGCCTGGCTCTGCAGCCTGGTGCAGGATGGGCAGAGGGGAGGTGGTGCCTGCCAGCTCTGCAGCACTGGAGGGGAACCTTGCAGAGCTCCAGTGCCCTGAGGTGAGCTGCACAATGGGAACTATTTCACGTGACAGAACCAGAGTTAGTGTGGTGCTGGAAGTGCCACTCAGAGCTGGCAGATGTGGTTTATCTTCCTAGAGGAGGGATGGAAAGCTGGGAAGTGATACGACCTTCTCTGACCTTTTGCTGTCATCTCAACAGCCTTATGAAACAAACACTGATGGAAAGAGAAAATAGAATAGATAAAATGAAAATAAAATGATAAAGTAGAAAAGTTTTCCAAAGGCAGCTCATATCACAACTAGCATGATGTCTTGAGCTGAGGGTTTCCAGCAGTTTGTGGTGGGAGCCTGAGATGACAGACAGGCTGTTAGGGAGGACTAATTGAGGGACAGATCTTGGGTTTTATTTGTTTGCTTGTTATATTTTGGTCTAGAAACTTGTATTGGTAGGCAAACTCTGCCATAGTTTGCTGTTGGTGGGAGGAGGAATTAATTAAATGATTATTCTTAAGAACTTGGTTACCAAGGGAGCCAGGGGAGAGGAAGAAGGAGGACACTGATGCTGGAGTACCATGTGCAAGATAGTGTAGTTTGAAAAATGACAAATAAGGTGCAAAGATATTAATTATTTCCCAATTCAGTCATTGTCCAAATGTATCTGCGCGTCTGATGTACTAACAGGAGAGCTTTGGTGTGAGACTTGATAAATGTATTTTGGAAGACAAGGACTCCTGCAGACTTCCCTGGTCTGTCTCTGAAAGTGGAAGGAGCACGTGCTTTTTGGGACAAACATTCCCTGCAGCTGGAAGTGCTGGCTTCCCTCACACTCAGCCCTCCCCCAAAGTCTGCTACAGATTATTATGAAAAGGCTGCCATTTTTCTTAGTCCCTCAGGGCACAAGCCCTTCCACAGGAGTTTATGTACATGTAGAAGTAAAAATGAAAACCCAAAGAGAGAAGAGTGAACACCTGCAGGGCATGGCTGTAGTCTATGTAAACAAGCAGGAAAGAAATGTCTTGACTTCTGATTTGGCATCTTCTTGTGGAATAGGTCAGTTTAGCAGTAGGGCAGTTCAAACTGAGCATAGCCAAGAGTCATTTTTTTGAACAGAAGGATTTTCCTTTTGCTTCAAATTGAGCTTTTTGTGAGAGTACTTGGATGCAATAGTGATAATAAAAAATTACCATGTAAATGGAAAATTAAAATAAGAATTAGCTACACCTATATTTTAATACCTGCTACTTCAAATAGCACCTTTCAGCTTCCATGAGTTATATAATATTAACTTGTATTCATTGTTCCCCAGAGAGATAAGTTATTAGCGTGATAAACAATATTAA
The DNA here is from genome assembly GCA_013400675.1 of Oxylabes madagascariensis. NCBI lineage: Eukaryota > Metazoa > Chordata > Aves > Passeriformes > Timaliidae > Oxylabes > Oxylabes madagascariensis. The sequence goes on from VYZR01104798.1 coordinate 22,363, forward strand.
GTAAATTATTTCTTATTTCTCCCCCTTGCTGTTTTCATTATTATTTTGCATGTTTGAAAATTATTTCCGTTATGCAGCTTTGATTTTCACATAAAAAAATTATAAAACCCTGAAACAAATTTATTATTAATTAGGCATGCTTTATTTTATTTAATCCTCTTTCTATTTGAATGGAATGTCTTCTTTCTGATACATTAGGCAAAGTGCATTGATTTCTTAAGTTCTCAATCTAATGGCCAATAACAACTGAAAGGTAATAAATTGCAGTTTGAAAAGAAAAAACCCAACCCATTCCACATTTTGAGAGCTGTCTATGAAATAAAAAAAAAAAGGGNTAAATACTCTTTTATGAGGCTTCAACCCCTGTAACTACTCATTAAATTACAGAAAATACAGAAAAACCAGGTTTTTCTTCTGGTTTTGAGTTTAGATTTTCCCATTGTCTTGGTGAGTCTCACATCCACCTTCTTCCCTTTCATTCACTCAGGAGTTTATTTTGCCAGCCTTAGTTCTGGGTTACAGTGGAGAAGGGTAGCATCTAAGAAATACCAGTTTGTACTTCACCATCAGTGAGGCTCCTTCACTGATTGACATCATGGACCTCCTAATGAATAAGTTCTGGCAGAAAAAAGCTTCTCCTCACATCTCTCTGCTGTTTCTGACTGTAGGATATGACTGATACTTACCTAGCAGAGAGTTGGGTAGTGGATGCCTGGCTACACAGCACCAGGCAGGATTTATGGAGGCGTTACTCTTACCAATGTATTTACAGTTGTCTCTCAAACTTAAAATAACTGACTGGGTAGACAGTTCCATAGACATGGTTAAAAGAAATCATCTTAGTCCGGGAGTCTGCAATAATTTCACTGTAAGTTTATAGGCTTCCTCGGTTTCAGATGGCTGTTTCTGAAATGCCTGGCTGCTATTACAATTGCCTCAGCTTCTCAAGGGAGCTGGATATAAACATCACCTACCCAACAAGCCCCGTGGCTTTTCTGCCCTTCACTCTTTTTCATGAGCAACTCTATGGGTTGTATAGCTAAGTAGATTTTTTTTCTTCCCTGCCTTTATTTAGACCTCCATTCTGAGCTATGTCATCTTTCCACTATGGTTAAAGTACTAATCCTCTTTGTGACTTCTCCTGATCACTTTTGCCTGTAATCTGGATGACCATGGTGATAATCTGTTGGGCAGATTGCAGAAGTCCTTGATGCTCAAGGTTTTCCACATTGACGGCAGGCTTCCTAGCAGTTTCTGCCTCCTGATGATGTGTGGTTTTCCAGCTGTGCCTGTGCTAACAGTGACCAATCCTGGGTGTGTCACCCTGGGCAGTAACTTCTCAGAGTTTCTGAAGGGCATGAAATACAACTTTATTCTGCAGCATTCAGGCCTGAGTGATACTGTGTGTTTTATCTTTATTGTGTGGGGAGACTGCTGAGTTTTATCTTCTCAGTAGGAACCCAAAAAACAATATTCTCCCATTTATTGATGTGCTGCTACTATAAAAAGTAGTTAAATTGGTTAAACAGTTTTAATCACCAGATAAGAAAATCCTGGACCTTGAGGAAAAAATGTGTAGCAGAGAAAATGTGAGCTGCTATTAGGATACTGAGAGATAGAACAATTCAGGATTAGAGAGACAATGTTTACGATGAAAAATAATAGAATTAGGAGTAAGAATAAAACTTTTTAATTTTAGCAGGAAAGATAGGCACCTGCAGTCAGTTCTGTTAATGGACTGCTGAAGCCAGCGCTTTCTTTGGGGAGGTATGGAGAAAACAATTCTTTTTCTTTCAAAAAGCTTCTTACAGATTGCTTATGAGGCTCAAGGGATTTTAACAATAAATTTCCCATTAAAATGTGCAAACTATCTTCTTCCCTTGCCATGACAGGGGTGTTAGGCAGTGCCTACCTGAGCACAAAGGGCAGCCCAGCGGGAGCAGGGTGCTGAGATCCCTTCTGTCTGTGCCATGGGACACCATGTCAAGGGGTTTCTCTTGGACTGGCTCCAGGCTGCACTGCACACACCTCATTAGAATGGAGAGCATTTGAAGATGCCCTATCTAGTTTTGTCCAGTTGAATCAGGTCCACTTTGTCCGAGTGTTCTGTGCCTTGTGAACCAAACCATGGGAAGGTCGGACATGGGAGCAACTTGCTTTAGTTGTGTGCTATCGAGATGGGTGTTGGCAAATGCTCAGGATGCTCCCATTCTTGCCTCTTGTCCCCAAAAGTCATACAAGCATTTAGTTTTATATTTTTACTCCCCCACAGTGTCACGTCTGAGTGTAACTTTGTATTTTAATGTCATCGCTGTGAGATTGGCTCACACTGAAAATTTTGTGCGCGGTTTTCTGTGCAGAATTCATGCTTGTAATCTCTTCAGCACAGGGTTATTTCTGCTGTTGTTTTATTCATGTGACTTGTGTGTTTCTTGAATAACCAGTGCTGAATATGAAAAGAAGCATAATTATATATCTATGTATGTTCAACATACTTTGATACATAAAAATTATAAAATACAAAATTGTTACTTTAGTCCAGATTGATCATCTTTAAAAATCCTGATTTTGCATTCATGGGCATCAAAAGGAAAACAATACCACTGAGACTTTAAAGCTGTGCAGAGGCACTTAAAGAAATCAATGAGCAGTAGAGTCTAGATGCTGTTGTAGATTCCACTCTGCAGTGAAGTGCCTCTTTAAGGTGCCAGAAATATTTTGCGCAATCAAAAGTTCCTGATCCATAAGCACACTTGGCCAAAATTTTCCAAGGAACTTGGGAAGATATCCAGTGGGATTTACAAATGTGTACTAAGTGATTACCCTCAAAGCGTTCACTTTCAAATGGAAGCTAATGGTCAGACCTCCAAAGTATTAGATATCCTTGAATGTCTCTCTGGTATTTTATATAGCATCAGTTTTCCTGGCTTATTTTTTGAAAAAGCACTTTTAAACCTTTCACCTCATGTGTTTGTGGAGCTCTTAAAATCAGAATTATCATCATACCCTTGATCCTGCGGGTGTACTTTCTAATTGACTCTTGAATGCAACCCTATGCAATAATAGATGTGCATGTATGAATGTTCTTATCTGAAAACCTGTATATGTAGCTGGTCTCCTGCTCAAACAGAATGATATCATTTTTCATTACCTTTATTGAAACCTGCAGGTGCTGGAATCCATTGCTGGGGAAAGGGTGCTCATGTAGGCACAGAAAGGATTGACTCAAATAGCATCCAGCCTGTACTGTGGCCAGGTTATGTTTGAGCCATATTTTCTGTTTACCATCCCGTTTTCCTCACCTACTTCTTTCTGGATCCTGTGGAGATGAAGGATCAGAATACCATGGTTTCTCATGGTAGCTCTGATGTCCTGGGGCAGCAGCTGAGTGCCAGGGTCCACTCTTGGTCCTGAGGAACCCTCGAGGTTCTTCAAACACCACGGTTTCCTTTGTGGAGACCGAGGCGATGACGGACAGGAGCTGGGAGGTGCTTGGGGTGTGTTTTTCCTCCTCCCAATGCACAGATGGGCCACGGTGGAGGTGGAACATGCTCAGTTTCGCCCCTTCCAAAGTGAGGTGCAGTGTTAAGTCTCTTTATGGGAAATCACTAAGAAATGGATTTATAAACCATCCAGTTCTGATGGAAATTGTTTGGAGCGTACTAAATGCTGTTTCAGAGAGGAATGAACTTTTGAACCTTTCACTAATTGTCTTAAGTAACGTATTTCTCTTGATACTTATCTGCCAGATAATCTATAGGGGCTGCCTTTTTTTTTTTAGTCAATTAATTAAACCAGTTTTTATAATGGTTAATTTTCTTTGTGTAGTGTTTTGGAGAAGAAATACCACACTAAATGAAGAATTGATTCAAAGACTTAAACTACCAAGAATAATACAAAATCTATCACTTCTTTCTTTCTGTTGGTTTCTTGATATATTCTAGAAAGGTCATTAAGTTTAGCTGTAAATTTATGTTCTCCAGAATTGTGTTTCTGCTGATACAGTTTCTCTGGGCTGAATTCTAGTTTTCAGCTAAGTTTTTCTTTTAATAGTAGCACATGTATAAGGTTAGGTGGAGGTCAAACATTTGTGTTTGAACTGGCACACTTTATTTCATTCACCAGAGTATTTCGTATGGACTTATTTTCTGAAAATATAACTTTTATCTGTATATGTGTCTGAAATTAGACTACAAGGTCCCCAGTTAAAGACAACCCTGTGTTACGTATTTTGTAGAAAAATACGCACTTTGTTATGTGTAACACAAATAAAATATTGAAAATAACTGTCAGTGTTCCCACTACATAGCCACTTGGCCTGTTGGTGCCATGAAACATCTGTAATATCCTTTGAATCATCTTGCTCCGCACTCATTAGCAGCCTGAATTACTGAAAGGGAGCAGGGCCGTCTTAAATGATGTGGGGCCCCTGAGAAGGTTTTAGAGAGTGTGCCCTAAATTACTGGTCAAAATTAAAAGCACCCAGTGTTCCTGCGGCATCTTCTAGAAACCTAACTCCATGTCTCCAGCCTTCTGTGTCCCTCAGTACCAAGTCATGGCCTTCAGCTTTCCCCGTCAATCTCACTGCTGGCTCTGGTGCGGGTGCTCCCTTCCCTGTGCCCTCCCCAGTGGGGTGCAGAGATGCCACCCGACAGCAGCAAGTGCCCCTGAGCCCAGAGATTCACAGGAGCTGCCATCTGCAGCCTTCTGTGGGAAAGGAAACCTCCTCAGAACCAACCATGTGTCCTGCAGGCACCGTGTGCTTCGCTGGCGCTTCTCACTGCACACTCTGCAATAACCTGATGTGCAGGAAGATGCAGGAGGGGCTTGAATTGTTTCCACCCCAAAAATATTTTAAAATGTGAAGCGTCTAAGCAGTCTCTTGGCATCGTAGTAATTAAGGCTATTTGGGTATAGAAATGTTACGAAAACATAAATTTTGTTTATTTAATAGTAAGAACAAAAGATAAATTTTCTCAGTGTAGTATTTCTTGAAGTTTAGAGAAAACTTTTTTTTTTTCACCCAGAAATGAGGATGATTAATGTTTTTCAGAAAGAAAAAAGTAACTCTGAAACATTCATAGTCATAGGTATCAGGGTTATCTAAGAATATATGTTCTCTCAGGTGGTGGAGGAGTTGAAGTGATAAAGTGAGTTTAAGTAAATACACTTGGAGAGGGAAAGGTGCACTGGGTATTAAAAAAGAGTAATTGAATGTATTGCAGGAAAAAAACGCATTGGTACTACTAATATCTGTGCATTGATTTACATTAAGTGAATCTCAACATTTTTTATTTCATGAAAAAGAGGGTTCATATTTTAAGAGAAAAATGTTGTTTGTCAGTCCTCTGGTCATAATGTAGTAAAAAAATTCAGAAAAACCTTTAAGATCATCAAGTCCAACTGTAAACACTACACTGCAAGTCATTGGAAAAAAAAGAATTTTGCATACTGGTAAAAAGTAATAGCAGTTTGGGTTTTTTTCAGTAGGGAAATTTTGAAGGAAGAAGAGGAAACAAACAACCCCCCAGTCACACCCCACATCCCCCCAAATGATATTAATAAAAAAATTAAGATGCTGGACATAATAGAAATTCATGTAATTTAACTTGTAATAATTAATTAATTGCGTTCTTTCTCTGTGTGTACATTTCTAGCTGTTCTCGTTTAAAGTACAAGGCACAAATTGCATTGTATTTTTTTTTTTTTTTCAGCCTCTGAGTTGCTGCTTCTAAAACAATCCAGGTGGGTGGTAGCCTGAAATAAATACATTCTCTTCTCTACTCACAGCCCTGCCTTGTGCAGCGGCATGTGATGTGCTTTGTGTGCCTGGTGTAAGTGACTCATTGCTGTTGCAGCTCCTGCCCTCGTCCCTCATGGCAGAAGCAGTGGAGCAGGGCTTGGGGAAGGTGTCCCTTGCTGTTGTGCACTCCTCTCTTGGCCAAAGATTGTGCAGGCACCAGTGCCAGCCCCAGCAGCAGTCCCTAAACTGGACCCTGCCCACAAAGGTTTCCATTAGGAGGGCAAAGCTTCCCAGCCTCTTCCTTCCGCTTATTTCTGGGCTGTTTGTTGCCACACCTGAGTTTATCTTTGCTAAATTTCAAGTTTATCTGCACAAGTAATCTGTCCTGACTGCCCTGTCATTTGCCTTTCCTTTTTGCCTGTGTTAATAATAATAACATAATAATAATAATGCAAAAGAACTTTATTAAACACTTTCAGAACACTGAACAGATTATATTTAACTTAAAGAGGTAGTAAGAGAAGTGGATGAATTACTGAAAGTAAAAAAATGTAAAGCTAACCTTTAGATCATCTATTTCTTTCCTCTTGTTATTATCTATTAGTTATTCTGTAAGACCTTGTCCAATGTGAAATCCTGTGAGTAGCCATGCTTCCAGCTATACCATGTTCAAGAGAGATTTATTTTCCTTTCATCAAAGTGACCCGATATTTATTTAGAACATGTTGTAGGCTGTGCAGCCAGACTTAAACCTGATGGAAACCCCCAAGGCAAGGAGAGGATGTTTGAGTGGGCGGTGCTGCAGGTCGCTTCATTTTCCAGCTGCTTCACATAATTCAGGGAATTCCGTAAACTTGAATTTAATCCATGCAGCACGGCTGTGCTGTTCTCCTTATAAACTGTGCCTTTCTTGCTGCTTTCTCCCTCTCCTAGTTTGAGATTGGCTGTTCCTAGAGAGATTTTGAGAAAGATATATTTCAGTGTGCATCAGTTGAGTCAGGTGAGTATAAACTGAAGATCTGTGAGCTTGATCTGCAATAAAATCTCCTCGAGCTTGTGGTATCATTTCAACAGATGGGGCAGGGAGGTTGTTTGTAATCTTTTCCATCTTAGTACTGGAGGCTTAAGCTGCAGCTGCAGACTAAACCTAGATTTGGTCCTTTTGGAAAATTCATTGAAGTCAGTAGAAATGAAATACAGCAAAAGTTGCCCCTGGGGTTGCCCATTAAACACAGGTGGGACCCCCAGGACCTGAGCCTGAGGACCAGGACCTGCTGCTCTGTGCTGCCCCTTACCCCGTCCTGGAGCCTCCTGTCAGGGGCAGGCTGCAGCAGGACACCTCTGCTTGTGCAGGGGACTCGTAAGCAAAACAAAAAATGCTCCAGCCAGCATTCTAGGACCTATTTTATGGACTTGTTAATGTAAGGGTGGGCAGAACAAAGGGATAGCCATGATAAATACCTGAGTTATTAATCTCAGAGCAGAGGGACTGCTGACTCGGAATGCAGTAAGTGCTTGTGTCACTTAGCTTATTTTCACTCTCTGATGGGTAATAACTGGGTATAATATATGGGTGCAGTTGAGTACCTGTGCCGCTGTGTTTTTTAGTTTTATTTCTATTTTTTTAATGAGAATTCCCTTGCTATCCGTGTGGGACATCACCACTTTGCCAGTTTGTCAAGAAGAATCAATTATTCCCCCAGAATCACAGAATAGTCTGAGTTGGAAGGGACCCAGGAGGATGATCAAGTCCAGCTCCTAAGCAGATGGCCCATATGGGGATTGACCTTCCCCACCTTGGCAGTATTAGCACCAAGCTCTGACCAACTGATCTGGTCCCAGGGCCTTTTCATTGTGGTTAAAGCATTTGAGAAGTAACCAGCTGGCTAGAGCACTTCTCAGAAGATGAGTAGTGGTCTAATGAATGATGATAGCAAAGGAGGCTTTTGAATTTCAGGGGGTTTTGAATTATTTTTTTTGTTTATTTTGAATATTGACTCTGCTGCTGGCTGTGGCATAAATGGAAGCTACAGTCTGATTCTTTGAGTACATTAATGTGAGTGAGTGATCTCCAAACAACAGAATATGTTTTTGAGGAGTTTCTGTTCATAATTGCAGAATTTTTTTTTTCTAGGAGAGTTTTTGACTAGAATCTCAAAAACATGAAATGCTGACTTCTGTGTTAAAACAATGTACAGATAGTGCTATGAGTTCCTTACAGTTAAACCCTCCAGCTGCCTCCTCAACATTAATTCACCTGACTTTTCCAAACTGACTTTTTTAATGAAGGATGTATTGTGATTGCATTAAGCTTTCCAGACATAATGTAACTCTGCAGTTGCACATGGTTTTGACAGATCCTGGTCACTGAAGATACTGCTTTAAAAAGAAATAAATTATTTAATCTCTATGAAAATGTCTTCAGGTGAAATCTGGCAAATAATGAGGATGGGGCTCTCAGACAGAAACCACTGCTGACAGGAGAGCATTGTTCTATCACCCAGAGAGGAGGGAGGTGTATGAGACTTGCTTGTGAGGTAATTATTGTTCATTATTGTGTTAAACTACCAAAGTGTCAGATGTATTAGAAAGGCTCTGTGATGTTGCTTTGGCATTTCTCCTTAGCAGTTCCTCAGAACAGTGAAGGGAATAGCCATTTGGATATTATTGGGATGGACACGATTTTTACGGGTTTTGTATTCGTAATAAAAAGTCTAGTGCAAATCAGCAGATAGGCAGAATGGGACAGTGTTGAGAATGCATTAAATCACCATGAATTTTATGAAACAAGATGATGTATATGAGAATAAGATGTACAGCAGCTACTCTTACACCTAAAAAGTTGTTTTCCTTTCTCACACTCGTCACATCTCTGATATTTTTTCTTACTTGTTGACCTCCAGGTCTCATGCAGTATTTGTAACCTTGATCAGATTTCTCTTGAGCTCAAGTTTGTGCTTTTAATTTAGTCCTCTGCACCTTTTGTGTGCTGCACTGTCTTTATTACTCTCCCTCTGTGATTCTAACAGAACATATTAACATTGATTGAAGTCTCCAGCAGCTTGTTCTATGTGCTTCACAGGCATTTAGTCCTGTATTCACTTTCAGTGTGACAATTAAAATCACTTTAGTTCATGTCACTGGAATTAATTGCTGGCATTGCAGGTGGCTGTGAATCCAGCTGGCTCAGGACAGCAGTGCTTGGTGGGTTTCATGTCATCATACTTGTGATGGCCTAAAAAGTGAGTAAAGGAGAGTGAAAAATCTCCATGAAGTGATTAGGAGGTTTCTGAGTCTAAAAAACTGTAAGCAGATTATGTATTCCTTATAATGTGAAATGCACTTTGAAGTATAAACTGTCCAGGGAAATATTTAGCAGAAACACGTTTTTGCCTCACCTCTTAAATATCTACTCAAAATACATATGTAAAGTAGTAGGGGCTTAATAGTTGATTGATAAATTGATTTTCCAGCTGCTGACTTCATAAGGAAAAATGTTGACTTTGATATTATGGTATATAACTCAGGATCCACAGGAGCACAGATTTAACTTAGCAGCAGCTGTCAGACAGGGAAGGGGAATTTCTTTTGATGCCATAGGGATGTGGTAGTCTTCAGCACAGACTGCATTTTATAGCAATAGTTTTTTGTTTAGTAATTGGATATGGCAGAAGAAGAGAGAAATCTGTTAACTGTAATATTTTGAGCATTGGTGATGATTTAATACAACCCTTAAAAAAATTGAAAGAGATCTATGAAATAGGGATGATCCTTTTTACTCCTTTAATTTTCATGTCTCTCTTAAAACCTTGGGGACTTTTTTTTTTCTTCATTTTTTCAGTTGGCTTTTAGGGTCTGACTTTGCTGTTTTTCTTAACATTGGACACATGCTAGAAAGTGTTTCAGGTTGCTGTTCCCACCTGCCAGTAGGAATAAGACGACATACAGAAAGATTAGCATTGCTTTTAAAGCTCATTGGTTACAGTTTGAGGAAAAACATTTATCAAGTAGAAAGCTCTGAATATTTGCAAGCACATACTCCTGAGAAGACATTTTTAGGATCAGGGCTTTTGAAAGGTGAAACCTACTGTTCGTTTATAAAACCTGCTTTTCACTCACCTATATTTTACGTTGTTTTTTAAATTTTCATCTACCTCTATTTACTAATTATCTGTCTTCCTGTGAGTATGATCTCACATTCTTATACATATTGATCTTTACATCAAAGGGCATCTCAAAGTAAATATTTAGCAACGTGTTAATGAAAAAAAAAAAAAACAAACACACACACCCAAAAAAATCAAAAAGGCAAACAAGCAAAACTAAACAAAAAACCCTGCAAACAAATAAAACCAAAATAACCATCAGCACCACCCCCAATCAATGTAAAAAACCCCCAAGTTTTACAGTATCCAATATGTCATTGGATATCTTTCAGTCTTGTCACTGAGTGCATCTGTGCTTCTGGTTACTGAATTACTTCCCTGCTTTACCTAAGCTGGACAATGTGTTTTCTGGGAGGTCTCTTTAGATCCACCTTGAACCTTATGTCACCCTATTTGCATCTGTCGAAGCCTATATTTACCCCTCTCCTGAAGGGGAACACCCTTAAAACATTACCATAGCTGATCACTCCATCATTCTCTTTGGGTTCCCCCAAGAAAAACTTTATCATGTTTTACAGAAAATATTTTGGAGGTGGGTTTAGACCAATGGTCATCATGAGTAATAATGATTTGTATGTTTCCACCTTGCTCTGCTTTTCATTTGCATCCTATATCCTCTACAGGTAGTGATAAAAATTATTTAGGATGGGCAGCATCTTTTCGCTGGAACTCCTGGACAGCCCTGGGAGTTTGTTCCTGCACGTCTTGGTGCAGAACCGTCCACCTGCACCTTGATATGATTTACTGATCAAAATTGGAGAGGCGTGAGGAAGTAATATATAGTGTGTGAGGAACAGGAGTCCCACATTTCCCTCGTCCAGCCTCTGTCTATGCTGGTCCCAAGGTAGTCTAAGTGCAGGCTTATGTGGCCCCCAGCTGATCCTGGGGCAACCAATGCCCTTAGGAAATCCAGCCTCGAAGCTGAGAAGTGTCACAACACTTGGTCAGAGGGCTGGTGTCTGAAACAGTCCATTACCAGAAAAAATAGAAGGTTTTGTTTTGCAGCATCTGTTGCTATTCATTCTTCATATCTAATTTCTTCTCATTAACAGCTATTTCTGTCTTACCTTATTTTCAGATGACTGAAGAAATAATATTTTTTATACCACAGTGGAGTTATCACACTCCACTGGAGGTTTACCTTTGAAATGCCAGGCTGTAACTGTTGCCAATATTTATTTTTGTTTAGTTTCTTTGTCTCTTGAATTTAGCATTCAATGATGGAAAATATGGATGCTCCAGTATCTGTATTTATATTTATATTGATTGTCATTTTTCTTTTTTCATCTGTTACATAATCAATTTTGCTAGCTTGTGATGCTAAGATGCTGAACAAAGGATTTCAGCAATGGTATTGGAATTTGAGATGGTAAAAAGTATTGGCATAAAATTCAGAAGTAAATTTGACAAAGGATTGGAAAGATCTGAAGAATGACCAGGGATGTATTTTTTGTTGCTGTTCAGAGAGTTTTAAAGTTCTAGAATATTTTGCCTTTGCTACTTGCTAGATTCAGATATTGCATTCAAGATTATTACTCAGTAAGGTAATAAAAGAATCTTCCAAGTAAACTTAAAATAAGGGAATTCTTACAAAATCCCAGTCTTCAAGGGAACTACTTTTAAAGCTTTATAGACATGGAATTAGGGCTGTCCAGATAGGGTGGGGGAGAGAAAAAAATAATTCTGTTTCAAACTGTAGCTTTTTTTTTTTTTTCAAAATTGCATTGTCCATAAAAATATGCTTAGAGGACTTTATGTCTGTTGACTTTTGGATTTCAAGTTGTAATTTATAGCCAGTTTTGGCTGAAAGGTTTTACAAAATTGTTAGGGAAAAATAATTTTTTTAATATTTTTTTTTTCACCTAACCAGATAGGAAGATAATGGTTTCTGTTAATGTAAATACTCTGTTGTAGCAAAAAGAGTGTTGGTTATGTGATGTTCCATGCTTTTCTCTTTCTTTTAAGTTTCTCCCAATTTTCAGTGGGATACAAAAAGTAAGTTCCCATTAATGCTTTCCCAGAATCAGAAGCTTTAGGTGCTTTTTTTTCGGTTTTTTAGGATTTTATTTTCTTTTCTTTGCAAAGTGACATCGTGCTTCCTCATACAGAAAAGTGGGGAAAGAGTCTTAAATTGTTTTGCCAAACATTGAATATTTTACCTTTTTAAATTCAGGTAGGAAAAGTTACATTTATTGTGGGCTTTTTATTTAACTTCAATTACTCTAGCCAATTGAAATTACAGTGCTGGAGGTGTTTTAAAAATATATCCTGAGGGTATTGCAGTTAAAATATTTGAACAGAGATTCTTATTTCTTCCTAAGAAAACCTTAACTTCGTCTACCTAATGTTTTCGAGTGAAAGACTAGAGCCTCTCTTCTACCTTTTGCAAACTCAGTGGCAAGGAATATTTAGTTTCATAGAACTCTTCTAAAATGCTTAGGAAATAATGTTCTAGCAGGTTCCCTACGCTTTGAGCTGGTGTACTTGCAATGGTTTATTTTATACCATTTGACAACTTGATGTCCGATTTTGTGGCTCCAGAGCCAAAAAATGTCTACTGTGCAAAGGGCATGTTTTCAAAGTGCTCTGTCTAAATAAAAAAAAAATTAAAAAACCACAAAAAAACACCCCAAAAAAACACAGCTTGCCTGTCTGGAAAGTCTTTATCAGAGTGAGTCTTTTTTTCCATAGCTATTTGGACAAATATATATACACTTTTAGAAATAGCAAGAGATTGGTGGGGTGACAACACCAAATGCAACAGAAGGACACAAATCTGCCATTTTTCAAGAAAAATGGAAAAGTCAGCAATATCTCACTATTATTCCTTTTTTTTTTTTTTTCCTTCCTATGTGTATTGGATGATCTTGATGGCAGAGTATATATTAAGATTCTCCTGCTGCTTGTCCGTGCCGTGTGACAAAAACCCTCCAGGAAAAACATGCTGAAGTGCTCTTGAGAGTGGGCAGTGAGGCTCTTGCGAGGTGTGAAGCGCGAGGAGATGGGGGAGTCGGTGCAGCTGCTTGGCACGTTGGGAGCTGTCGCGCAACTCGATGGAGCTGTGCAGGCAAGGATGTGCTTGGCACTTCCTCTGTGATGGGTACTTCGTCTTTAAAGTTGTGGGGAAGCCTTAACTCCTGATGAAGCCCGTTAAAATAAAGGATATGTTCTACTATGTAAAATAAAGGCTTGTAGCTTAAAAAACGCTTGATGAGGATAGGAAGTGGTTTGACGCTATGTAAACATTTTGAGCACATTTCTGAGCTTAAAACTTAAGGGCAGTTTACAATGCCCATCTTGGCTTTAAGAGGTGGTTGTGATAAATGCCCACAGGACTTAAATTTAGAAGCATCTCTCTCTTGCCAAATTTAGATTGTTTACTACAAAGTAGGAAACAAACTTCCTGATCTAAACATCAAAGAGCACACAGAGGAAATATTTCACGGCTGTCATTAGTCATACTTAGTTTTCAATATTATGAAAGCTGGCTTATGTCTTATATAGGCCTCCTGCTGAAGATTGCTTTATTTCATCAGCCAACTTCTGCTTTTTTGCCCTTCCCTAGAGGTCTTGCACTAAAGGAAATCTGTTGGTCATCACTGTGTTATATTCATGTGCTTTCCATCTTCTGGATAGTCCCTGTGTTCTTCTGTGTGTTGATTCATAATAAGTATTCCTTTTTTTTTTTTTTTTTTTTTTTTTTTTTTTTGTGGAAACGCTGCAATTTCTGCGTGTGGGCGACNAAACTAATTTTTGCTTATTGCAGCAGCTCTATATTCTGGAGAATATTCTGTTCCTGGTGTTTTACTGCATGTTTGACAAAATGATAAGTTCTTTTAAGTTCTTTACCTCTTCCAGTAAATACAGATATGGTTTTCTGTTGTCAGAGAAAAAAAAAAATTTTTTTTGTCAGAAATAAACTATTGAACTCTGACCAAAAATATCTTATTATCCTTATGCACTGTATTTGATATCCATTGATCAACTCCATATTTCATTATCTCTTATGGATAAGTATTTGGTGGAAGTTACTTCATAACTTCTTTGTTTGAACTTTCTGGAGGTTTTTGAGAACATTTTCAATTTTTTATTTGTTTGGGTTTTTTTGTTTTTTTTTTTAGTTATTTTAATTTATCTCATATAGTACAACACATGTATTGGTGAGGTCAAATATATAACGTTTGAGAGACAAAATCATGGAAAACAGCACTTGCCTTGTTTGATACTTCTTGAGAAAGTAGGTGTACTGTTCCATTATTGTTCCTCTGTAGGAGTAATTTGCTTTATTGCTCTTGCATTCTTCTCTGTTTCTCAAAGAGTTCCATATGGCAGCAAGACAATGGCCATATAAGAGCATGTGTTTAACTGAATTGAATTCTAGCTTGACGTTAAGATTCAAAGAAATGAATTGTCTTAATGGTTTTTTGCCATATATCAATAGCAGTCTGTATGTGTCAATAAATCAGTCTAAGAGAGCTCCTGGAAACGAGTGGTTTGCCTGTTGTGTAAGAAGAAAGCTTTGCATTTTTTAAGCAATTTTCACCTGCTGTTATGGAAGAGTAACAGATGCATTATGCATGATGCTCCCTCTCATTGGAGTGCAGATTTCTTTCTGACTGTCTTGCATTCACACATTGATCTCCCAAGCACCAAACCTCTCAGGCTTCATTTTTATTGTGCTTAACACACCTTTATCTGGCATTACAGCTCCAGTTAATAGAAGTGACAAGGTAGATTTTTTTGATGTGACCGTCCCTGTTTTGAGTGCCTGAACAGATTGAGTGTGGCAGGGGGGCAGTGGGATGTGTTTTGGGTTTGTTTTGTTCAAAAGATGGTGAAGTCTTTCCTGCTTCTTCCCTCTGTAGTAACTCTCTCTAGGGCTGTCTCACTGCTCCAGACAGTTATAGACAGTAATAAACTCTACCCTGAACTTTATTAATTAGACCGTGGAGGAGATAAAAGTCAAAGACAGAGGGAATGCTTTCAGTGACAAGCTGCAGTATTAATAAGTACTGAGGGGTGGAACAGGCTGTTCTAACCCCAAAAAGCATTGGTAAGACTTTGACTGCTGTTTCCCACCTCCCTAAATTTTCTTTCAGCAAAATCTGGGCAAGTGGAACAACAGGAGGAGGGAATGGCTCCTACTGAACAACAGACATACCTCCTTATATTTGCCCCTGTGCTCATTGCAAGTGTGGAATCCCAAAAGATAAGGGGTTAATGTGTATGTCTCAAACACTGAGAGCTGGATGGCCGTGGAGCCAACCAAGGACTGTTGGGAGCAACAGACAAGAATTGTTGGTATTAGCATGCCCCATGTGTGGGGAAGAGCAAGGTGTGGCTGGAGAAGGGGGTCATGTGGAGATGGGGTAGCACTCTCCTGGGACAAACATCCTCGCTCCAGTTCCTGGAGATGAGCACAACACAGCACAGCACAAGAGGAGGAATGAGGTCGAGAAGTGGGCATGGCCTGTAGGGTGATCAGGACCACCCAAGACATCCAAAGCGTCTGACCCGTTTCCAGAAAGGTCTGGAAGAATGGACATGATAACTGATTTGCATGGAAAGCAAGAAACTTCTCTTCAGGGCAGGGAAAGCCTGTGTATAAAGAGGTACCCCCACCAAGCCTGGCTGTGCAGCCCAGGACCCTGGACATTGACTGTACCAATGTTGGAACAAGGACTGGTGACGTCTTCTTCTCTCTTTCTTACTTTCTTATTTTTCCTTACTTTCCTTCTCTCTTCATCTTACCCCTTTATCCAAAATCTGCTGCCATTCCCTTATATAGTAGGTCAGGTACTGACATACCAATTTCCATGCCAAGTGTGTAATTTACTACTAAAACTTTGGGAGTTTTTGCAGATCCTCTGACTTTTGGTGTTCCTTTAACCACAAGCATTTTTGAACCCTGGGTGCTGCCTTCCCCTTAAGGGTAGGATATTACAGAAGGTAAATTTTGCCTTGTCTTAGCGTTGTCTCTTGGCTGACAACATAGAATTATAAAATAATTAAGGTTGGAAAAGACCTCCAAAATTGAGTCCAACCATTAACCCAGCCATCACCATGTGTGCCCCCAAACCACACACCCAAGGGCCACATTTGAACAACACTGATTCCTCCACTTCCCTGGGCAGCTATTCTAATGCCTCTGATCACCCTTTCCATGTAGAAATTTTTCCTAGTATGTTGGGGTAGGGACTATAAGGTCTTTAATGCATTAGTTGTGTCTAAGACAGTGGATTCCCAACCTGACAGCTGTTATCAAATCCTGCCAGTAGGTGCTTGAATTATAATTCTGTTGAATTCTGTGCATTTTACATAAATTATAAGAAGTGGCAGCTCTTTAGGTTTGGGGGTTTTTTTGCTGTTTCATGGGGGTTTTTTAACCAAAGGCCGTGTTTTTGTGTAAAAAAATTCCTTTAATTTGTATTTTCTCCACTTGTACTTAAAAAATGAGAAATTGCAATGAGGCACCGCAGGATCTGAGTAAGGGTGTAATAATTTACACGTATGTTAAGCATAGTCATTAGTATAGTGCCTAGCAACACAGCAGGCATGACTTATTACACAATATAGTGTTTGCTTATTGCCTAAGTGGAAGGCAAAGCAGTTCTAACTGATTGCATGTTACAGAGCTCAGTTGCAATAGTCAATTTCCCTGCTGTTTCTCTTGCATTTTGCAGGAAAACACTCTGATATAGTGTTATGAATCAATTACGGAGCACTCATTAGGAGGAAATGCATATTGAATATATTAATCACTTCCATAATAAATTGCATAACCGCACGATAAAAGCGCGCATACTCTATTGGTAAATAGGTTATCATAGTCAAAGATTCTTTTTCCCTTTATTACTAAATTAAATCCATAAATAGGAGAGCAAGGTGTTGAGGAAATGCCTTACAGGAGCTCAAACATGACAAAAGAACACAAAGCTGGAAGGAGTGGCTGATACACCAGAGAGTTGTGCAGCTTTTCAGAAAGACCTTGGTGGATTGGAAACATGGGCAGAGAAGAACTGCCTGAAACTCATCGAAGGCAAATGCTGCAGGGCTCTGCAGCTGGGGAAGAACAACCCCCTGCACCAGAATAGGCTGCTGGAAAGTAGCTTTGGGGAGTAGGAGCTGGAGGTCTGGGGGTAGCAAGTGCCAGCAACTGCCCAGCAGTGCCATTTGTGGCCAAGAGGGCCACTGGGGTCCTGGGGTGGATTAGGAAGAGCCCTGCCAGCAGATCAGGGAGGTGATCCTATGCCTTCACTCAGCTGTGGTAAGGCCAAATCTGGAGTGCTGTGTCCAGTTCTGGGCTCCTCAGGACAGGAGTGACATAGACCCTGGAATGGGTCCAGTGAAGGGTGACAGAGATGATGCAGGGACTGAAGCATCTCACTGAGGAAAGGCTGAGGGAGCTGGGCCTGTTTGTTCTCAAGAAGAGATGGCTGAGGGGAGACCTCATCCATATCTGTCAGTGTCTGCAGGGAGGGATCAGGGCATGGACCATCATGGACTCTGCTCCCTTGGTCCCAGCACTGGGACAGGAGGAGCAGACAGAAACTGATGCCCAGGAAGTTCCACCTGAACATGAGGAAGAAATTCTTCCCTCTGCAGAGACTGAGCACTGAACAGATTGTCCAGAGAGGGTGTGGAGCCTCCCTCACTGGAGATACTCCAGAAATGTCTGGAAACAATCCTGTGCTGTGTGCTCTGGGATGACTTCGCTTGAGCAGGGTGTTTGAAACTGAATGACCCATCATGATCCCTTCTAACCTGACCTGTTCTGTGATTCTGTGAAAATCATGGGAATGAAAAGTCACAGCAGCCTGGGAGCCAGAACCTGCAGATTGAAAAACAAAGATGTAACAGGCACCAAGAAGCTCGAATCCATCCCTGGTCCCCTCTAAATGTCACCCTAGGGGACAGAGGGCTGTGTGGGCTGGACCCTGGCTGGAGGATGTCAGTAGCAGTGCAGAGCTGGGTACCAGGGTGGGTGTTGCCCCTTAGGACCCCACAGCCTCCCAGGAGAGCCCCCTGGAGCAAGGGGTGCTTTGCTGGGGAGATGGATGTTAACTGGTTTTCACTGGGCTGTGGAGATGTGACACTGTTAGTGTTTCTGCTGTGCCATGTCCATTTAAAGGACTGTCGATTCAGAGTCTGCCTCTGCCACTGCTCCACCTAACACTACAGGGGAAATCAGGACATCCTCCTCTTTTCTCAGCCTGTTAGTTCATTCTTACGTATTCTGAAACACAATCACTGTAATGAGTGGAAGTATTTCTCAGTATTGTCCAGTATGTGTTCAAAAATGACCTTCTACTTGTATTTTCTTTCTTATATACGTGACTGAAAACTTTTAGACACAATTTAGAAAGTACATAAAAAGCTATTCTCTAAGAATGCTTTTAATTTAGGAAAGCATGTATTTAATCAAAATGTTTAGTATGTTTGAGCATTATGGAATTGGAGAAATAAAGCTAATAGCTTTCTCATTTAAAAATACACAAAAGAAACAAAATCTGTAAATGATATTTGACAAAAAGTTACCCCGTTGACATAGAAAATGGGGAAACAATCGCTTGGAAAATGTCGTACGGCACGGCACTAACGCACCTTTATATTTTACTGCATATAGCATCAAAATAATAATTTCACAGCCAGATGTCCATGACATTTCAAAGTCCTTGAATCAACTTCTTGAATATTTAAAATCAGTAACACATGCTTATCACCTTTTTCATATTCTTCTTGCTATTCCTCCCTCTCAGAATGAAGGGAAAATGAATTATTTTCTCAGTTGAGCAGTTTTTGTGTTTTCTCTGACAGTAAGGCTGATAATAAGTTGTACAAATTACACGGAAGTATAAAATATGTCTTGCAAAGGGCATGATTTAATGCACATCTCATTTTGGGATAGGTAGGCATGTATCAGGCTGTGGATAACTCACTGAATCCAGTAAGATAACTTGAATCTGCAATTCAGTAATGTAAATGAAGCTTCGAGAAACTTGAATATCTTCAGAATGAAACAAAAAGAAAGAGCAATCTGGAACATGTAGCATTTACTGTGTACCTGTAAACGTCTCCTCAGGAAGTAGAGAATATTATCCCCTAATGCATCTCAGCTGTGCTGGGTTCTGTGGGTTTGTAGAGCTTGGTCTACAAACTGCATGGTCCTTTGTCCCTCCCAGAAAACACAAGAGTCATAGAGCAGAGTGGGGTGGGATTTGTCTGGCTCCTTCCAGTTCTACAGAAATAAACACCTGGGGAGGGCCCAGAATGTTTCAGTGGCCCTTCAGGAGCTTTTCTGGTGGCAGCAGCTTTGGCCACCTTTCTGTCCCACAGCAGGAAGAACAAAGTTGTGAATGTTGCTGTGGGGGCTACCCGGGGCTAGGCTGTGGTCCTTCAAAGGGCTTGGCTTGGTTTAGTGGAAGCTGGATGGACCAAGGGTCTTGAGCACAACTAGAACATTTATTGCCTGTCATGAAGTCATTTCTGTAAGAAGGCTTCAGAGTTGTAGCAGGTATGCCAGAGGCTGCTGAAATCTGTGGTACAAAGGATTCAAGCCATGCTTAATTTGGATTTTATTAAAAAGAATCATACTTAATATTTACATTCATGAACAGCAGAGTTGGTTGTCATCGGGACCCTTTTTTTAAATGTGCTCTTCACTTGAGGGATATTTTTTAAATCAGAATTTTTCCATGGTGGATGGTTGATGGCACCTTTTCTCACAACCTTTCTTAAGGTAGAGAGGCAAACTTCTAAGTGCCTATGGTAATGTGAAAAATATTATTTTCACTCATTTATAAGGAGTGACATGACATTTCTTTAAAATTGCTGGACATAAGATTCTCTTGAACATAAGATTCTCTTGAACATTCTCTTGGACATAAGATTCTGTTGAAATTCAGTGGCTTATCAAGGGTGTCATAAACATGAAACTGCTATACATGACACTTACAAGCTTTCAGCAATAAACATTGAAGAACTCTGAGAACAGAGGAACAGAGGCTGCCTAGAGCCTCTTTATGTGCAGAACATTTCATTTAAGAGGTTGTTACAATTATCCACCGTTGTACCATTTGCAGTATTTACTCGTGTGCATCATTTCTATATGCTTTTTCATGTCAATTAATGCTTTTCCAAGAGACCTGTCCTTGAAAATACAGATGGCCTATGAATCCTTCAGGGTCTTATAGGAACCTTCTACTCCTGGGTCATACAATTTTGTCCGTCCCATGGCTGATAATTGGATGCAATCATGCTGAAAATGTTTAACGTGTGAGAATTCACAAAACTTTCTCTCAACTCTCCACTTTCCCAATGTCCATGTATACATCAGAGCCACAGGCAATGCATGAGTGCCCCAAAATACACTTCTTATCAGAAAATGATAATTTCCACTACTTCAGGAGGAATGAAAAGTTCTTCGTATATGAAGCAGGGAAGAAAAAAAGTGTCAATATTCAGACATTACGTTCTTAGAAAAGTGTTTCTTAATCTGTAAAATACAGTACAAGTCCTGTAGCTAATTGTACAGTAACATAAATATCCATGATGTTGTCTTCTTTGAAAGTTGCATAAATGCAGCAGTATTTTAGGTACATGTAGTTTTATAGTTAATTTCAACCTTTGATGGGTGAGGTGCAATGGATTTTCCTTACAAACACCAAATGGATAATAGAACACAAAAAAAAGCATGTCTGTATTTTCCTTTGTTTTAATCCAAGTAGTCATGCATTACTCAAAGTGAAATCCTACTGTTTTCATCTAGAAAACAAAAAGCAAAGCTAATATTGATTCATTTTCTCTTGCAAATGAGAGAATATAGTTATAACATGTTTAATTGCTACTTTATAAATCACATGACATATGTATGCCAGTAATTTGGTTTTATTCTTTAAAAATCTTGCTAATGAACTGCTGTGAATAAATAAGGAAGAACAAACAATGTTTTTAGGCCTGCCTATAAAAAACCAAAACCAAACCCCACATCCAACAAAGGCACCATATGTGATTCTTACTGGAATTGTTCACCTGGATTTCCAGGAAAGGGAATCCCTTTTGTAGGAGTGCTTCTGGGAAAAGGTGGTCTCTTCTTCTGTGATGATGTCAGCAGACAATTGGAGTGCTGAAATCCCAGGTCCTGGAAATTCAAATTGAATTATTTTCAACCATAATTGTATGTTGCTTTAGGTATTTTTCTATATTAGCAAAAAAAAAGTCAATAAATAGCCAAATATACTGCTGGTGATTTTTTATTTTTTTGTATTTTACTTTGCTTGCTGATGAAACTTTTCAAATTATTCTTTATATTAAGTGGCATTTATTTGTATATTTGGGCTGATGCTTTATGATATTAGAGGATATATTTGAGAAAGCAATGGAAATGTTGCATTCAGAGGTGCTGCTGCTGAAACAGGCTGGCGTGAATTTGAATCCTGTCCCCAAACTATATCTAAGCAAAGTCAAGAAAAGTTGATGTAGCATGTCCATGAAAATGCTAGGTAATGTAAGCGTACAGGAGCCACTGTTTGAAATACAAACAAATGCCTGGTGTAAAATTGACTGCACAGGAGTGAGCCGTTTACCTTGAGAGCAAAACTTGTAAACTTGGACAGAAGTAAGAAGGGCTAAGAAGTATCATAGGGCGAGGAGGATGAGTGCTGCAAGGGTATCCTGCTGCCAAAGGTGTATGGCAGACAAACGTACTGACATCAGCTATATATCCTGCATATATTGCTATTAAGTACAAAAACTGCTTTTGGGCAGCCACTAAAGAGACATTTAAAATGGGTAAGGGACAAGCCAAGATGTAGAATATTTAAAGTGGCAATTATTAAATCTGAATTATGGAGGTAGGTGAATGCCCTAATTACAAGAGTTGCATACACATAAGGTACTGTTTTATGCACACTAGGAAATGAACCATGTATCTTGTTATCTAATAATGTCCCGTTTTTTATTGAATGCTAAATGTATTATGATAACTGGAGCAAGTTGTTGAATAGATAACGTTTCCTGAAAAAGTATAATGGGATTTGATAGGG
>VYZR01104799.1:14704-29104 GCA_013400675.1 Oxylabes madagascariensis
TTTTACCTGGAATGGTGCTATTTAGCTTTTCACATCTGCGTTGCCTAATTGTGTTTATTTTATGGATCTAACAAAGTGGTAGAAAGCACAGGGCTTTGGAGACTGATGTTTAAGCAGTCAGGGAAAAGCAGCAGATTTTCTTTTCATTAATCATGCTGGGCTTGACCTGTGCCTGGCCTATTGTGTAGGAACTTGAGGCTTTTCAGGTACACTGAACATACTTCGGGCTGACTGTACAAGAGGCAGGTATCTGCCATCTGCCTTTGCAGCTAAGGAGTCACNTGTTTAGTTTTGGAAGAAATCTGCTGCAGAGAGAGGAAGAAAACCAAAAAGTAGTGACACTCAGACAAGTTCAGAACTTTCCTTCCAGCACCCTTGTTTCCCTGAAGTATAGCATGTGTTTAATTTTAATAAGGACATGTGCAGTTTCATTGGTGTTTTCATTTGAAGGGCCAGATTTTTAAGTATTCGGAGATGTCAAGGATGCATCAATTCATCCTCTTATAAGACCCATTGTGAGAGTTTCTGGTTTCTGTTGCTTGGCTTCCAAATCTGTCTTGGCTTGTTGTATCAAGGTCAGGAAGGAAAGTTCTGAACTTGTCTGAGTGTCACTACTTTTTGGTTTTCTTCCTCTCTCTGCAGCAGATTTCTTCCAAAACTAAACATTCACCATGTGCATTGATGTGTATGGGAATTCATTGTCAAACAGGACACAGCTCTCACTGAATTCCTTCCATCCATGTTTNCCTCCTAAAGAGCCCATTACCTTTTATTCCAACACTCCAGTGATAGGAGGCATCCCACCAGGTCTCCACGATGCCAATGAGACCATAGTTCTGCAGGCGTGCACACATCTCTAGCCCTTCATGTTTATTCCCCATGCTAAATGTGTTTGCATAGACTTGGATGAGACCAACTTTTTGGCTGGAGCTGCTGAAATTCCTTTGTGCTGGGCTCCAGGTGCTCTCCTGCCGACCTGAGATCCAACTCCATGCTCTGGGCATCTTTCACTGTCACAGGCATCACACTTCTAGGAGTGGGATGGATTGAAGTTCAGCTTCCTCAGCAACTGTAGCTTAAAACCCTCCACCCCATCTGGGCAGGCCTGTGAACGAAGATGCTCTTTCCATTCTCTGACACATGGGGACCTCATCAACCCCTAACAGGCCAGGTTTCTCCAAGCGAGACTCATGGCTGAACCCCCAGCTGCGGCATCATTCCCATATCCATTTGTTACCTGCTAGATTTGACTGGCCCTTTCAAGGCCCTTCCCTTTGAGTGGGAGGATTAGTAAAAAGCCCCACCTGCAATCCAGAGTGCCTCACCACCCTCCAGTTTCTTGGTGACCTCCCTGCTATGAGGCCCAGTAAGCAGCACAACTCCCTAGAGAATATTGGGTCTGCAAATGGGTGCTGATGTACCTCTCAGACAATGCTTTTTCATTTCAATCATGTATAACATATAAGACCTTTTCCAGTAGATTATACAAACAGGCAGTGTACAAACTATCGCTCTAGTCCTCTTCTCTGGATATGATTTGATGGAAGCANTGCTTTGGTTGAGCCGTTTTTGTTCTTATTTAAACATGGTATACTTGTGACCATGATTGTTCCCAGGCTTTGCCCCTTGTTAGTTTCTCTGTCACTTGGACAGGTAACTTGCCTTCAATGCATCCAGGAACCTCATGAATTGCTTATGCCCTGCTGCATTGTTCCTCCAGCAGATATCCAGGTGGTTGAAGCACCTCAGCAGGACCAGGGCTGGTGAACATGAGGCTGCTCCTATCTGTCTGTAGAGGATTCATCTGCTCAGTTTTCCTGAGTGGGTGGCTCCTCACTATAATGTCACCCGTCTCTGCCCTCCCTTTAGCCCTGACCCACAAGATCTTGATCAGCTCCTAATCNCTCCTGCCGACCTGAGATCCAACTCCATACTCTGGGCATCTTTCACTGTCACAGGCATCACACTTCTAGGAGTGGGATGGATTGAAGTTCAGCTTCCTCAGCAACTGTAGCTTAAAACCCTCCACCCCATCTGGGCAGGCCTGTGAACGAAGATGCTCTTTCCATTCTCTGACACATGGGGACCTCATCAACCCCTAACAGGCCAGGTTTCTCCAAGCGAGACTCATGGCTGAACCCCCAGCTGCGGCATCATTCCCATATCCATTTGTTACCTGCTAGATTTGACTGGCCCTTTCAAGGCCCTTCCCTTTGAGTGGGAGGATTAGTAAAAAGCCCCACCTGCAATCCAGAGTGCCTCACCACCCTCCAGTTTCTTGGTGACCTCCCTGCTATGAGGCCCAGTAAGCAGCACAACTCCCTAGAGAATATTGGGTCTGCAAATGGGTGCTGATGTACCTCTCAGACAATGCTTTTTCATTTCAATCATGTATAACATATAAGACCTTTTCCAGTAGATTATACAAACAGGCAGTGTACAAACTATCGCTCTAGTCCTCTTCTCTGGATATGATTTGATGGAAGCATCACTAATTTGGGAACTAAAAGCCCCAGAGTCATTTTTCTGCCGCTGGCTGGAGCTCTTACCTTTAGCAAAGCACTTGTTCCCTGTATCACCAGGTTTGTTTGGCTGGTCAACTTTCTGGAAGAGGGCTGTTCTCTCACTTAAGTGAGTAACTTCTGTGAGGCTTGTGGTGGTTTTCTTTTTTTTCTACAACTGTGCTTTTTTCCTAGTATTGACTTTACAACCCTCTCAATTTGTGAATCTTTGGGATTTTTCCAGTGCAGGTGTGGACTCCAGTTGAGTAAATTTCAGCCTTCTGATAATGGCCTTTCTTTTCTTCATTACCTCTGCAGTCATAATTAAGTGGTTTTGCTTGATAGAAATGAAATTCCCCAAAATGTTTGCTGAGTTCACAGCATCACCATTGCTGGATTCAGCCTGTTCCTTTATGTGCAGTGCTGAGAACTGTCTTAAGAGTGCATGAAAACAGAAGATGTGTTTTGCTTCCAGTGGCAACATGATCTTCTCCTTTCAGACTGGAAAAATGCTTTCTCAAAGAGATTGATGAAGAAGATTTTGGTTGTATGTTTATTTCCTCCTGTAAAGCCTCTGCTGCAGGAGATGGATGCCATGAGGCGTAAAACAGTTTGCAAACTCTTCTAATCCTTTCCAAAAATTTTTGGTAGTGATATTAACACAGCAGAGCACAGGAAGAGAATTCATTTGTGGCTGCTGCTACTTACTTCCATATTCAGGTGTGCTCAGTCTGGGGAAAGTACCTCTTGCTGCTGTGGCTGGCTGTCCCAAATGGATGGGAGCCGGAGAAAGCATTACAGTGCTTTGAACTTCTCCACATGTTAGAGCTGATTCAGCCCTTTAAGTGCTCCTTGGAGCTTCTGTCAGCCTGATCTGATTAGAGGATCAACTGGGCATTTCCATGTCAGAAGTCTGCTGATGTTACCTAGCCCTAGGAAATGGTGATGTTCAGTTTCACCAGCTTTGCACAAAATATATTTTAAAACTTTTGTGGATTGTGATCTGTTTTGTTGGGCATCTCAAGTTAATCTAAGGTCGTGGGTGGTATAATTTGAATTTATATAAAAAAAGATGTTTTGAAGACTCTTCTGAGTGAAGTGGCAATGCCAATGTTTGCAGTAAGTGAAGCACTCCTTTTTGTTCTCTGCCCGCTTTGACACAGCCCAATTACCTGAGCATTCCCTCTATGGTCACTGGCCAAATCCAAGCTACACAGATCAGGAACACTTCTCTGCTCCTGGGTACGTGTAGTGGTTTTATGTTTACTAAATTTTGTTTGTTAAATTTAGTGTAGTGATTTGAGTGTCTTTACTATTGTGAGATGGAATTAAGAGAGAAAAGGTAAAACAGGCTTAACTTTAAAGTTTAAATAGACAGATTTTATTAATACATACACTAAAATAATGAAAAAAAAAGGAAAAAAGAAAATTGAAACTTTAAAACTTCTTTCTCTACTAACTGTTTATTTTCTTATAGTTAACATAGAGAGACAAAACTATGATTCTTAGTCAGTTTTACTATTTAAACATAATTTTTTATCACTTTGGGAGAGCAATCTCTCTAGTATCTCATGGAGACATTACCTATAAGAAAAAAAATAGTCTGGTGGCTCTTAATGTGACAAACCTGCAACTGCCCAGAATTTTGTAGATTGTGCCATCCCTGCTTATTAGTAGCCTTTCCTTTGGCTGCTCATGGGCTTCTTAGAGTATTTGGGGTACTGTTTAAGAATGCTTTTTTTAGTTTACAACAAAGATTTTTTTTTTTTTATATTTCTGAAATTGTCTTTGTTTTAAGAGACC
Source organism: Oxylabes madagascariensis (assembly GCA_013400675.1). Taxonomy (NCBI): domain Eukaryota; kingdom Metazoa; phylum Chordata; class Aves; order Passeriformes; family Timaliidae; genus Oxylabes; species Oxylabes madagascariensis. Next base: position 19,009 of record VYZR01104799.1, read on the forward strand.
TCCTTTTTACCCTAGGAGCAAAGGGCTAAATTTGCATCTTAAACAACTGAGACTTCCTTTTATCCCAGGAGAGGGACTTTTGCAACATTCTTAATTAAGTCTCAATTACATTAGTCTACTATCTTTGACTAGAACTAGCATTCACTCAAATAGCATTTAATATATTATAAAAAAAGTCTATTTTTCTAAGGTTTGCATCTAGAGAAGTCTCGAAATGTTCTTTAATTCTTCTCTTTAATAATTTTTATCAGTTCATTTGCTGACTGTATTATGCTGTCTCTTTACATGTTAAATCATTGTCCTTCCTCGCTCTCTCAGAATAAAATAGGAGTTCTGAAAGCTTTATTTTGCTAAGAAAGAGTTAAATCTTGCCTAGGTCCTCTCTCTCTTTTTCAGCTGGCTGCTGTAGCTTATTGTGTTAAGTTTTTTTCAAAGCCAAGCTGAAGGGGAAGAGCCAAAGGTCAGAGCTCTGAGTGTCCAGGCAATCAAGAATTATAAAATGCTTATAAATACCACCTGCCCACCCTTTAAGTTTTAACAGGATGGGCCCAGGCTGGACTGGGGCTTCTCCCGGGGACTCCTGGACTCCCCTGGCCAGCTCAGGGTTAGGCTTTAAAAGTTCACTAGATGTTAAGCTGCAGCCTCTCTGTTTTCCACCAGCAGTCAATGTGAGGAGGGTCCGGAGGCACGGCCTCCCCAGGGCGGGGAACCTCCGATATTGAACCCCTAGAAGTTCACTTAAACGTATCTCTGTAAATTCCCAAAAACTCACTTCTTGGTCGAGCCACCACAGTATGCTTTGACTTTTACACTCAGCTCTTCAGTGTCTGGATAATTGTAACTCTGTGCTTATTTGTGCTGAGAATCAAAATATTTTCTTGCTGCGATAGCACCTTTTAGGTTATAATTTTATTTGGGGAAAAATCAAAAGGAAGTATTTGTTTTAGGGTAGTTCGAAAAGAGTGTGTTTCTGGGCCTACCCTGTTGTGGTAGCATTGACCTGTAGTCCTTATAGCTCCTGCTGTTTCCTAAAGCCTGGCTTGTGTGTTGACTGAGGTCCTCAGTGCTTGCCACAGTGGCAAACGTTGCCTGTGGTGCTTCCAGAAGTCCTAGAGAACAGAAATTAGCTGTAATAGTACCTTGTACAGCAAAGGCAGTGTCACAAAAGGGCCTTATCAAGGTTACATTAAGAGGCTTAAAGTTGCACTGTTTTGATTTTGAGAGCTTGACTCAAAGGGGTGTTCGTGTGCCATTTCCTTAGCTTTGTTTATTATGATTATTTATAGCACTATAGAATACAAAAATCCTGCAGGGCGGCAATGAATGCTGGGTGAACAGCACAAGATGTTGCTGAATTTCTGTAAGACTCAACCAAGTATGTTAATTCACAGGATCTTTTTTCCTGTGACGTCAATTAAAACTTCTTATATTTGGAACTGCCACCACAAAATTGTGAGGTCTAGTTCTGCAATCTTGCTGCTCAGTCAGAAGGTTGTTCAAATCTGATTTGCTTATTGATTTTCAAAAGAAACAAGTGTGGTGTTTGTAATAAAATGTTTCCAACTTTCAGAAACAACGGAACAGGTTTTCTTTTCTCTGAAGCCCCATTCCCAAGAAAAACAAAACAAAAAATTCCCAGCCTGGGACAGACAACTAGCAAAGGAAATTGCTGGCCAACTGCAATTAAAACAGTTAATTTGGCAATGCTGTGAGTAACTGAAAACAAAATCTTACCATGAGATATGTCAGACCACTGTAAACATTGGTGTAACTGCCAGTTCCTTCTATATTATGCGGCATTCTGTTCATGCTGTTCTGACCTTTTTTTTTTATTAATGAATCCAAATTTTTTTTCCCTTTCCCACTGGCAATGGCTTTGATTTTGGTGTCAGAGAGTGGAAGGTACTTTGAAAAGCATTCACTTGCCCCTGACAAACATTCCCACCAAACAAACCCAAATGTAAGGCTGAATCAGAAGGTAAACAGAACCAGTGGGTACTGTACCGTTTTGCTCTTGTTCAGATGTGATAAGCATATGGAAATCATTATATAACCAGAGACCATTGCCAAAATGTGTCGATAAAAGCCTCAGTCTGATTTCACAAACAGAACAAATGCTTTCCCACGTCTTTGCAGGTGGAGACTTAGGGCTAGGTGTGGAGCAAATGTTTTCAAAACCAGTTGTTCAGCTGTGCTTTCAATTCCTTTCAGAATGAGCAATAAGAAGAAATACTTTTTTCCCATGAATGCTGTTTTCTCCTAATGAAACTGTTTACCAAATTAGTGCCCCATTAATATTTTAATACTGTTTTATCATTTCATGCTCTTTCAAAGGGAATTGCATTTGTATGGGTAATAAGAATATTTTAACTTATGTTCTGAAGATATTTTTCATATTCTTAAGGAGGGTTTGGGGATTTTTTCTCTCCCTGCCTGTACTGAAAGAAGATGTGACATTTAGAGACTTGCTCTCCCTAGGTGGAGAAAACAACTGATGGGGGTGGTTGAGGGGATCTAATTCCTTTTCTTGCTTACAAACCTTTTTCCTTTTCTTTATAATTTGTTTTCCCCCATTGGTAGCATGGGCTGAACTGAGTTTTGTTATCTGCTTTGAGTACTGCTAAGAAGAGACAATATGCAAGAGAGTTTGCTGCATCTTCCTTTGAAGTATTTTTCCCTTTTTACATTATCAGATGTAAGTAGATTTGATTTAGTACAGAGCTTCATTTATGCCTTGAATAATGCTCTTCATTGTTGAAATTCATATTTGGAGATGACTTCAACACTTGCAGATCAAGATAAAGCGTTTTCCTGAGCCTATATTGGCAGCTTGGGTTATTTAACAGTCACTTAATCAGATAATGCAGATAAAAGCCCAGAGACTGAGATAGGAAGCACATGAAGTAAATGCACTCTTTTCAATTTATCTAATCTCTTGTACAAAGTATTGGTGGTGTTGCTCTGAGAGTGGGTGTACTTGGCAGACTCTTCTGCTGAGTCTTTGTTGAATGACATATTTGTTGGCACAGTAAGCAGTGGTACCATCCTTCTGATGATATTGCACAGGCACCGCCTCAGAGGTCACACAGTGTTACTTTGCATCCAGCATTTTGGGTGCACGTTCTCATGGGAAGTTGCTATGGCAGAGATCCAGTGATCTGCTTTTGTGAGACGCTTGCTGTCAGGAGCCTGGGCAGAGGTTTAGAGAAGCTGTTTCCTTAGTCAGAGCAGAGGGATAGGTGGCACACAGATACAGACTTCAGCAAACTGCATGGTTGTGTTTAGGAGTACAGAGGGCTAGTCCCAATAAGCTTTTGTGGGCCATGGTCAGAGAGGTTGGGAACTTGTAGGTCACCCAGCAGTGCAGCACAGGGGAGAACACGGAAAGAGAATGTGGCTGTGGGATGTTTGTCATGGGCTCAGAGATTGTTTAAGGGTAGCAGTATCAAGGAGTAGGAAAAAGGAGGCTGTCATTTTGGTACTGAAAAGACTAAAGGTAAAAGAATTAAGCTCTGTTAGATGATTGAAGGTATAGAGAAGATCAATGTTGCTATCATGTTTTAGCTAATATTTTGCATTTAAAAGAGGCCTGAGCACAGACTGAGGTTTTTCTAGTGCTGGTAGGAAAGCCTGGCCTTTGTGCCTGCTCTAACTTCTGACTGGGTTTAAACAGATGGTCTTTGTATTCCCAAAATGTTCTGTACTCTGAAATACAGCTTCATGCTGAGCCTATATACAGCCTATGCTCTTCTTCCCAGGAGTAATGTTTTGAGGTGCTGCTATTCCTCTGCTTCTCGTGTTCAACCTTCTTTTGTGAGATATGTTTCATAGCATGAATATTCACATCAGTAGAGAACCCACATACTTGTAAGGGCTACAATATGTCTGTAGGAATAGGGAGGAATAAGCAGAAACAGTTACACTTGCAGTTGCCTACTGAGATCAGTATTAAGGGGATGAACATATTTTTCCCCAAGGGGTTTGAAATAATACCTCTTTTCAAAGGCAGCTGGTTTACTTGGCTCCACTGGTTGCTTTGGATCAGATTCCTGAGATATGAAAAGCAATGAACTTGATAGCTGTTTTGGGGCTAGGGTCTTTTTGTTTTCTCAAAGGATTGTTCTCATAGGGTCTGTCATCCACCAAGGGGATCACTCAGCGTGCCTGTGTTTCTACCACTGCCCTTGATTCCTGGTCTCCTGTGTGTTGTCTGCATGAGTAAACCCTGTGGACAGGTGTGCTCTGAGGAGCCTGGACCTAGCGTTTAGCTGGGCTGAGGCTTCTGTGCCATGCAGGAGTCCTCTTCCATGAGCCTGTCACCAGATTTCTCTGTCAAGCCATGCTTCCTTCACTGGCATAGGCGGAGATTTTTAAACTCAAGACATATTACAAGGAAGCAACACTGCTGGGTAGGAACAGTGTTAGGCCACAGCACGTTAGGCAGCATGGATTTGAGAAACTAATCCAACCCTATCCTAGACAGGGAATCCTTTTGAGCAACTATCAAGCTTTTTCACCTTTGGTATACCTTTTGAATTCCAACAGCAAAAATTCTTTTGCTAAAGTGTAGAGAAAATTTTGTTCTGTTTAAATTTTGTTGGCTGGAAAGAATTCTATTCTTCCATGCTACCAAAGTAGAAACTATATGAATGAGCTGGGTTTAGGAAGCTATTTATTGCCTTCAGCAAGCTTATAAGCTCCTCTGAGCTATGTGGTGACAAGCAGTGGCAGCTAGAAATCCCCAGCCATGAATCATCTGAAGATTTGCTCTCCACTGCAGGCAGCATCTGCTCCAAAGTTGATGAAATTTGAGGTGGAATACCTGGAAGAAGGGCGTCTTGGGATTCATCAGCAATCTTCTTAATTTTTTCCTTGCATGTCACTCTGTGGGACATGTGTGCCTTTGCCAGTAACCAGATTAATTAAAAAAAAAAAAATCCAGAAGAGAAGAAAGTGGATTTCATCCCTAGGCGGCAGGAAGAGTGTAACATTAAATGCCTGAAGTGAAAACAGATTTTGGTGATGGCAGCAGCATGTCCTCAGGTGTGAGGGTAATTGAGAACGGCTGTGTGTGATGTGCACGGTGGTCTCACACAGTTCTTCCCTTTGCAAGCTCTGTGTCATAGCAGTAGTCTGTGCCCAGGTGAATAATCCCTTTGCTGCAGCAGAATTTATCCTGCCAGCAGGAGTGGCTGCCTGCCTGACTCAGGCCCTTCACTTGGTTTGTTTGCCCCTAGCTCTGTTCAGGAGGGCAAGCAGCTCAGCAGGGTGCTGGGTTAGGGAACTCTGCACTCACCCTTGCGGCCCCAGACTGCTGTGGCCTGGACTTCACAGTATAGCAGGGCTCTGCTGCAGTGCTGGGTTGGAGAAATACACATAAAAGCCTTCTTTCCCTTCCTGGAGAGCAAACCAGCAGAAGTAGAGAAAAACAGATGTTGTCCTCTTCCTGCTGCCCTAAAAACAAGAGGAGGACACCAAGGAAAAGCACCTGCAGGAGCATGGTGAGTGACTAGGCTGCTGATGAGGCTCTCTAACTGCAGTGGTCACTTCCTTCACCTATTAGGAAACACAGATGACCCTAGGGAAAAGGGGCTAAGGAAAGCAAAGCTGTTGCACAAACATTAGCCGGAATCCTTCATGCTACTTATAAGAGAGGCTCAAAATATTTATATGCAGTGATGCTGAAGTACACTGATACTTAATTGAGAAGAGGGGAAGATTCTTTTTTCAGTTTCATGGGCTTTGAGCTACTCTTTCCTTGTCTGTTGAAGAGAGAAATTGTCTTTGTGTTGGACAAAGGACAGAACCGAAAGTAAAACTTGCAGAAGAGATCCTTTGTCTGAGAGTTTTGTTTTTGTGTGGAAAAGGTATTTCAAGTGTTTTGCCTGAAAGATTGAAATCAGTCCTGCAGCTAACAGTTATTTTTGCAGAGCCCCTTGTTTAGCATTCACAGAATTGAGCTTTTTGTATGCTAGACATCTCTAATAGTATTTTAGCCTCCAGTGGCATCTTTCTTGGAAATTCTTTCTTTGAATAATAAAACAAAATAGAATTGTCATTGTTACCTTTACACTGCCTTGATTTCAGGCTTTTGATGTAATTTCAAACAGAATTGTTATGCATAAGACTGATTTCTGAGTGATCAATAGCATACACAACTAGTTGAAAATACAAATGACCACCTAATTAGCTGGCAAGGGATAATGAGTGCTTGCCTTATTAGTATATTTTATTTCAGGTGATGATTTATCAAAATATGCACAAATTCACATAATTCTGTAAAATCAGCTCATATTTCTCCACAAACCTACTATAAGCACCCACTAATATGTTTTAAATTGAGAGCCATGAAGTACATGTTGCATCATAGAGTGCTTGAAAAAAATCAATCATAATGTTTTCAGGCAAAGGTCCCATACCTGAGAAGAAGAAAACATCAGTAATGGGGGTAGAAATGAGTGCTTAAATGAGATCTAAGGCTGAGAGCCACTCAAGAAGGGCCCCATTTTGTGTTGTCCTTACAGGAGTATCATGTATTCCTGCTGCGCGGGGGAAGGCAAAGGAATAATACATTCTGTGTCTGAACAGCACTTGTTGGAGTGTGAACAGTTTTCAATGATCCCCTGCTGGTAAGAGTGCTCCAGAGTAAGGCTGGCAGTAGGAAGGTTTCCTACTGCCCTACCTTTTAGGTTTTTATACCCTATATCTTTGCTGGGTGGTGGTGAGTAGTTTGAATTCTGATAGTCGACATAGGTTTGTGGCATCTCCCTGACACACAAGCACAGCTGGCCTAGGTTTGTGAAGCAACAACATGGCATCCCACACATCCTGGCCTCTGTGTGCATGTGCAGATGAGTTTTTTGTGGCCCATTGGATCAGTGTTCTTTGAAGCAGCATGTGTGGATTTCTGCAAAATGAGGCAGCGAGCCCACCTATGTAACACGTGTATTAAGTCATGCGTGAAAAAGGATGTGTGGAATTAATAAGTTCATTTTACAGTGTGGGTTTTTTCTGATGCCATTGCCTTGAATGATTGTTTCAGTCTCTATCTCATCTTGAAGAACAAAAGTGATAGATCAAAGCCTGCACGAGTTAAGTCAAAACCTAACGACGATGTGCTTTTCAAAAAATAAAAAAAAGATTTTTGGTGAGTTATGGTGAATTGGAAGAGAGAATATGGAGAATTAAATAAATAGCTGCATGTTAGGCTTCAGCAGCCTTAGAAGGTAAGGGTCTCCACTCCTACATAAAAAGAATGTAAATGATCCAGATTTTGTACTACTTATATCCACAAGCCTGCCACTAAAACCAGGAGAGTTGTAGATACTGTCTCTGAAATCAAGACTCCTTACTGGGACCAGTAAGTCTAAGCAGCCAAATTTGAAACACTCTATGCTGTGGTCAACAATATGACAGTAACTCTGAGCTGTACCCTTCATTAATTGTATAACAGCATTAGGATTGTTGTAGCACAAGTAGAAGAGAACTAGGCCCAAGAGACCTAATTAATGAAGTGCTTTGTTGCTTGGCAAAAATAAATGAATTTACACCTATGTAAAGATAAATATAGCACTTTGCCATGTGGTGAACCAACAAAGTAGCCCCACTGTTAGTTAAGAAGTATATAACGTAAAGACTTGTTAGGCTAAAATCCATGCAGTCTAAGTTTAAGGATTGTTGTAGTACTAAATGCTTTTATTAGAAATTTGCAAAGTTAGGTTATTGTAATGTCAGTGTATGACAGCACAGGGCTGCCACAGAAGTAACCATGCTGTGCTTACCTCCTAGGAGGGATGATAAGGTTCCAAGGTATGTGCAGATATGACTGAGAGTTGGACTCAGTCATTAAAATGGCAAAGTAAAAGGAAAATCTGCTGGCACTTATCTCCCAAGCACAGGCATTGACTTGGGGCACAGAAGAGAAGGTGAAACCCGTGGTTGTGCTGAGTAGGATGTCAATGGGCTGAAGGCAGGAGCAGAGTCCTTCTGGGGCTCATGCCATTTCTGTAGAGTCCTGCAGCACTTTAAAGCCCCACTGTGTTATGGGGGCTCCTTCTCTGGGCACTTTTTACCCGGCTTTCTCGCATTTTCTTTTCTCCTTTTCAGATTATTTACTTGTCTCTCGCTCCTCCTCCAGTTTCTCACAAGTGTTCTTGGCCAATGTAGTGTGTTTTCATATCTTGTTTTGAATCACGGCAGGGCAAGAGGTGGTTGACATTTTGTTTATACCAGTGCTATTTTGTTACCTTTTTTTTTTTTGCTTGAGCCTCTTTCACAACCAACCAAATTTACTGCCTCCTTCTCGTTGCTATTTTCCTCTTTATTGAATTCCCTTCTCCACCCCATTCCTTCCCCTGTGGCTCTCCATTTTCCATTGTCTTAGTTCTTTGTTTCCCCCCTAAGATACTGAAACAGCTCTTGCAAGATGAAGCATTCAATCTTATTTTCTATTTCTACCTAGCACTTTATTAATAACCCATATTTATTTAGCATCCAGAGTCTGCCAAACACGCTCGTACATACACACAAAGCCAGTCACCAGTGTTTGCTGTCAGGATAATGTCTTCCCGGAGGCTTACCTCCCTCTGCCAAGCCTAGCTAAATGCCTCTTTGAGGAAAGGAGAGGAAAGGCTGTTCGTGTTGAATGATGTTTATGCTCCAGCATCTTTCTGAAGAAAAATGAACGTTGGTCAGAAATGCTCGTGGGCCCTGCTATTGCTGTGGCAGAGTGTGCTGGTGGGGAGGATCTGTAAGATGAAGAGATGAGTTAGGGCTGGCTGCAGAGCTGTGATCTCAGCATTCAGGGCTGTGGGCAGAGACAGCAAAATGTCTGGATGTTTCATGGACCTCCCAGTTGCCTTAGGAAATGCCTGAGACCTTGGGTCCACCAGGATTGGAAGGATTCTGAATTGCAGCTGGCTATTCCTTACCATATGACAGTGAGGGCAGGACGCAATTTCCCCCAGACTGCTGCCCAGGTCTGCACAAGGATCGGGTGCATGAGGACGCTGGGTGACTGCGGTCAGCTCAGACTGCAGCAGGCCAGGGAGAAATGCCACAAACCCCACTTATATGGCAACATTTTTGGATGGCTAGGTCCATCCCAGCAAGCCATTCGGCACTCTACTGGTGCAGAATTATGAACAGCAGCTGTAGCAGTGGTGACTTCAGACCTCTTTCTTGGGTTTTCCCTCAGACCTAGAATCTTGGGGTCAAAGTTTGCAACAGCTGACTGTGCCGATTTTCTGTCCCTGTTATTAAGTGAACTTGGCTGGTGTGTACTCTCTAGGCATAAAAGTACAGCTGAGGGTCATGACCCAGTTCACAGTCTGTTCAGTCTTCCTCTCTCACTATATTGGACGGCCTCATCAAATCCACCAACAGGTCTTGATAATGCCCTACTTGTGTTCTGAAACTATCTGGCACAATTCTAACTGGCCTGGCCAAATCCATGCCCAAATCATTCCAACAGCTGCACTGTTTAGATGGTTCTGTGCCTGTGCTAGGGCTCTCTTTGTTTGCTTTGGTGGCATAGATACTGTTGCTGAGTCCTGGCTTCCAGAGCTGAGACAATGCCAAATCCTGAAGCGAAGCACTCCCCAGTAGGCCTTAGGAGGCTGGAATTGAGCTTCACAGAGCAAAATCTACCTGACATGGCATGCTGGCCGTGGCTGTGAATAGCACGATATGAGCCATGTCGTTCTCAGGATGCTCCCCATCAGTGAAAAGAGCCCCTTCAGAAGTGAGTGCGAGCTGTGAAAGAGCTCCTTGAAAAATACTGTAAAATGGGTGTCAGGCAGTTGGTTCAATCTGTTACCATGGAATCATTCAGATTGGAAAAGACTCTTTAGGTCCCTGAGTCCAATTATAAATCTAACAGTGCCAAGTCCATCACTAAACCACATCCCCAAGGGTCACATCGACATGTCTTTTAAGTACCTCCAGGGATGGTGACTCTGAAGAAATTTTTTCTAATAGCTAAACTAAACTTTCCCTGGTGCAACTTGAGGCCATTTCCTCTCATCCTTCTACTTATTAATGGGGAAAAGAGACCAACACCCCTTTATAAGGCATGCTCGTTGCATGGATCAGTGGC
>VYZR01104804.1:0-16395 GCA_013400675.1 Oxylabes madagascariensis
ACCATCACGACTCCGCTGGTTGGGTCGTGACAACAGCCACTTCAGGACTGATGCAGCCATGAAACTGCCTGCTATCCTGCAGGCATCCCTTCAGAAAGGAGCTCCAGAGCAAGACTTGAAAGCCAAGAGTTCTGAACAGTGAGTGTCCTTTAGACTTTGGTCGGAGCTACAGGCTGATCACCAGATAGTGTACCAGAAAGGGGACTAGTGGCCAAGGAGAGAGTTGGAGGAAAAACAATTAAGAACATAATGAAAGCTGTGCTAATGCCTTCTCTCTCTTTCTTAATATGGGCTGGGAGCTACATTAGAAAAATAGGAAAAACCACAGAATTGTAGAATCACAGAATATGCTGAGTAGGAAGGGACCTCCAAGGATCATGGAGTCTGAGTCGTGGCCTAATAAACCTTACTGGAGCTCCACCAGATCCCTCAGGTGAATGAATAGGGAGCAGCTCACTAAACAGTGTGACTAGGATGCATCTTCCCAATTACACTGAAATTCAGGAAATTTTAACATAGTGCCAACAGAGTGAAATCCCCTAGTGATGATTCACCATAAAGATTGGCATAGAATCAGATGCATTTCTGGGTTTGTGGATGTCTGTGGAAACAGAGATATACAGATACTGTTGTTACAACAATTTTGTTTGCTGTTACTATTTCCATGTAAAAATGGAAATATCCTATTTCATCTTTGAGTGAATCTTTGAGCGTCTCATGAGCTTCAGTCCTGGTACACTGAAGACTATCAGAAGGAGCAGATCTCTAAACAGCATTCAAGGACATGGATTGGGATTAATAAGATGCTTTTCATGTTGTGCTTCTCTGATAAGCTACTCCATTCCTTCAATGACACCCTTCTGTNCCCCTGCTGTATCTTTTGCGCTCTGAGATCACTAAACGAACCATCACGACTCCGCTGGTTGGGTCGTGACAACAGCCACTTCAGGACTGATGCAGCCATGAAACTGCCTGCTATCCTGCAGGCATACCTTCAGAAAGGAGCTCCAGAGCAAGACTTGAAAGCCAAGAGTACTGAACAGTGAGTGTCCTTTAGACTTTGGTCGGAGCTACAGGCTGATCACCAGATAGTGTACCAGAAAGGGGACTAGTGGCCAAGGAGAGAGTTGGAGGAAAAACAATTAAGAACATAATGAAAGCTGTGCTAATGCCTTCTCTCTCTTTCTTAATATGGGCTGGGAGCTACATTAGAAAAATAGGAAAAACCACAGAATTGTAGAATCACAGAATATGCTGAGTAGGAAGGGACCTCCAAGGATCATGGAGTCTGAGTCGTGGCCTAATAAACCTTACTGGAGCTCCACCAGATCCCTCAGGTGAATGAATAGGGAGCAGCTCACTAAACAGTGTGACTAGGATGCATCTTCCCAATTACACTGAAATTCAGGAAATTTTAACATAGTGCCAACGGAGTGAAATCCCCTAGTGATGATTCACCATAAAGATTGGCATAGAATCAGATGCATTTCTGGGTTTGTGGATGTCTGTGGAAACAGAGATATACAGATACTGTTGTTACAACAATTTTGTTTGCTGTTACTATTTCCATGTAAAAATGGAAATATCCTATTTCATCTTTGAGTGAATCTTTGAGCGTCTCATGAGCTTCAGTCCTGGTACACTGAAGACTATCAGAAGGAGCAGATCTCTAAACAGCATTCAAGGACATGGATTGGGATTAATAAGATGCTTTTCATGTTGTGCTTCTCTGATAAGCTACTCCATTCCTTCAATGACACCCTTCTGTCTGTATCTCTTTTTCAGAGCTCCCCCTTATTTTATTTCTAGCCATTGCATTTAAGCCGTTTGGAGCCGGTCCTGCAGATTGCTAGGCACTGCAACATGCTGTGCCCATGAATGGCAAGGCAGGGGACTGAACGTTTGAGCACAGCTCAGAGCAAATACAATGTATTTTCAGGTTGTTTGGGAATTTTGGCTCTAAGATGTGTACTGAATAAAAAGCTGCACAGGACAGAGTTCGTATCTTTTCCATTATTAATATCCACTAGAGGAATTCTCCCTTAAGAAGGCTGATGGGACAAACCACTTCCCCCTGGTATACACAGCATTTGGAGGTCTCACAAGTGACAGAGGAAAAAGCAAATAAAGGCTTGGCTTTAAGCTCTTTTTTTTGTTTGTTTGTTTGTTCATACTGAAGTAACATGTGGTGGAATAAGTTGCTTTGTTCCTAAACAACAGTTTCAAAGCATCAAATTNGATTGGCATAGAATCAGATCCATTTCTGGGTTTGTGGATGTCTGTGGAAACAGAGATATACAGATACTGTTGTTACAACAATTTTGTTTGCTGTTACTATTTCCATGTAAAAATGGAAATATCCTATTTCATCTTTGAGTGAATCTTTGAGCGTCTCATGAGCTTCAGTCCTGGTACACTGAAGACTATCAGAAGGAGCAGATCTCTAAACAGCATTCAAGGACATGGATTGGGATTAATAAGATGCTTTTCATGTTGTGCTTCTCTGATAAGCTACTCCATTCCTTCAATGACACCCTTCTGTCTGTATGTCTTTTTCAGAGCTCCCCCTTATTTTATTTCTAGCCATTGCATTTAAGCCGTTTGGAGCCGGTCCTGCAGATTGCTAGGCACTGCAACATGCTGTGCCCATGAATGGCAAGGCAGGGGACTGAACGTTTGAACACAGCTCAGAGCAAATACAATGTATTTTCAGGTTGTTTGGGAATTTTGGCTCTAAGATGTGTATTGAATAAAAAGCTGCACAGGACAGAGTTCGTATCTTTTCCATTATTAATATCCACTAGAGGAATTCTCCCTTAAGAAGGCTGATGGGACAAACCACTTCCCCCTGGTATACACAGCATTTGGAGGTCTCACAAGTGACAGAGGAAAAAGCAAATAAAGGCTTGGCTTTAAGCTCTTTTTTTTGTTTGTTTGTTTGTTCATACTGAAGTAACATGTGGTGGAATAAGTTGCTTTGTTCCTAAACAACAGTTTCAAAGCATCAAATTTTTTTTATTATTATTTTTATTTTTTATTTTGGGTTTGTTGGTTTGGGGTTTTTTTTTTTCCCTTTTCTTATATGTTTTTGTTGTTTTGAGAGACACAGATCTCCTTGACTTGAGAACATAGGAAGCCAAAGAGATTAAGGGCTGGAAAAGATANTCTGTCTGTATGTCTTTTTCAGAGCTCCCCCTTATTTTATTTCTAGCCATTGCATTTAAGCCGTTTGGAGCCGGTCCTGCAGATTGCTAGGCACTGCAACATGCTGTGCCCATGAATGGCAAGGCAGGGGACTGAACGTTTGAACACAGCTCAGAGCAAATACAATGTATTTTCAGGTTGTTTGGGAATTTTGGCTCTAAGATGTGTATTGAATAAAAAGCTGCACAGGACAGAGTTCGTATCTTTTCCATTATTAATATCCACTAGAGGAATTCTCCCTTAAGAAGGCTGATGGGACAAACCACTTCCCCCTGGTATACACAGCATTTGGAGGTCTCACAAGTGACAGAGGAAAAAGCAAATAAAGGCTTGGCTTTAAGCTCTTTTTTTTGTTTGTTTGTTTGTTCATACTGAAGTAACATGTGGTGGAATAAGTTGCTTTGTTCCTAAACAACAGTTTCAAAGCATCAAATTTTTTTTATTATTATTTTTATTTTTTATTTTGGGTTTATTGGTTTGGGTTTTTTTTTTTCCCTTTTCTTTTATGTTTTTGTTGTTTTGAGAGACACAGATCTCCTTGACTTGAGAACATAGGAAGCCAAAGAGATTAAGGGCTGGAAAAGATAACCCAAAGTAATCAAAAGCATGTATTAATACACCAGTTTCACAAAGGTTAATGGCAGTGGCCTGCCCAGGACAGAGTAGGCTGAGGCAGGAACAGCTCTGGGTGTCACGTTCCAGGCGCGTCCTCACAAGGCATGTGTTGGTTATTGTCAGTTTGATGTGCCATGCTGCCCTCTGGGGCTGTTTCCCAAACATCAGGAACTTCAGGATAAAATCTTGCAAATCCTGTTGTCGAAGACGATTATCAAGGTATGTCTCTCACTACCTCTTCTTCTGTGTTTATTCATGCACAAGACGCAGGTTTTCTTCAAAATTTGGGTTTTACGCTCCAAGGATGCAAGAAGAGTTGTGAAATAAAGCTCTGTGTGTGCTTCCCAGAAAAACCTCTGACTAACTAGAAAGGAGGCTCACACTACAGTGAACCAAAGCTGTTTCAGTACATAGTGATACATCCATTTTCTCTTGCACAGGACATGGAGTCTGTCTCTATACACAATGCAATGTCTCTGGGACATGGGTTAGCAAGAGCATTTGCAATTCAAGCTAAAACCTCTAAACTGTGTTACTTAAAGATAGAACACATAGTTGCTTCATTAAGTTATTAAGAGTTATGAACTATTATTTAGAGTCTAACTAATTTTGAAACTTCCACTAACCAGAAAGGTCGCATTTCCTGCAGGTCCCATTAATTTCTTTTCAAGGTGCTCACACTCTGCAGGTCTGAAATCCAGGTCACTTTCAATCAGACACTAGTTCAGGAGTCTAAGTTTAGGTGTTAATTTCAATCTCATACTGTACAAAAGACAAATCTCTCCCTCATAATCCCTGGTTGGCAGTCAGGTGATGCCTCTTCCTATAAAGTAATTTTTCTTTTACACAGTGTTAGAAAAGGTCCTTCTTTTCTTACCAGAGTTCCATAAAAAGGGCAAGTTCAAATGTAAAGCAGTCCTTCCTCTATGTCAAAGTCGATGAGACAAGAGAAGATATCATTCATCACTGTTCTGGTTGAAAGAAGATTGTCTTTGCTAGTTTGAGCTTGGGCATCTTGAAACCTCTGGAAGAAATTCCAATTTATATATTTTATTTTCTGCACATATGAATAAGCATGCAAGCTACTAAAAGTAATTCAGAAAATATTGTTATCAAGTCCACAGGAGCTGTTATTCAGCATGATCTTGTACAGGCTGCATGTATATAAGGTTTCAGCTTCTTCTCAGTTTCTGGGCCTCAAAATCGTTGATAAGCACTAATCTCTTCATCAATATTTCCAAAAACATTATCTGCCCAATATATTAACATGGCTTTCTCTTACTCTGAAACACTTTTGTAATGAAATATTAGGTCTCAGTCTTGTCTATTCAAGCTTTGGCAGCAACAAACTGCTAATAAACAAAATATATTATAAGTACTTTCTTAATAAATTCCTAATAAAGTGACCAACTTGTACTCTCTGTTGTGCACATGAAATAACAGATGCAACTGGATTAATTCTGGTCTGGTGTTACCATCTGCTGCATTGAAAATTTAAATTTCCATCGGCAGTCCAGCTCTTCTTATTCAGTAAACACTGAGTATTTTTAAGACCTGATATTTGAGTAACACAGTCTTCTAATCATACACTCATGGGAAGACACAGAAGGTTCAAAGTTTCCAGGAGGCTTTATATCTGACCCAGAGATGATCTCAGACTGTTATTTTAAGACAAGATGCTGAAACTTTCCACACACCTGGTGCAATTTGGTCATTTGTTTATCACCTGAGTCTGACATATTTGTCCATTAATTCATGCAAATTCCCCAGATATCAAGTGACTGGATGGGAGCAAAGTATTTTAATTATGGCTATGTGACACTTTTTGTTGATGCAGTGGCTGGGCAAAACATATAAAAAGTGCAAAACCATCAAGGACTGAATATAAACCCCACGATTTTCAAAATAACTGAAGTTTCAACTAAAATGATATTGATTACCTGTAGCAAAAGAAAATAAATTTCTTGTCAGTCTTGTCAATCTACACGAGTAGCAGAGCCTAGGGGAGAGAAGCATTGCCCACTGTAGAAGGTAATTAAGTTAAGGACCACTAAAGCATATTAGATATGCAGGGGATCATCCAAAAAATGCTGATCATCCTGAAACATTTGTCTACTGTCTTTGAAAGGTCATGCTCATCAGGGAAGAGTTCTGATCATAAGGAGAAGGCAAATGTTACATCCATTTTCAAGTAGGGCCTAAAAGGGATCTACAGGCCAGTCCACTTGACCTCAGGCCCTTGAGAGGTGAGTCCAGGCATAGGACAGACAAGAAGATAATTTGGACATCAAATACTGATTTACCAAGGACATATCACCCCTGACTAATCTAATTGCCTTATTGGTTCTGGATGAGGGCTGAGTAGTGGATGTTGTTTATCTTGACCTCTAGAACATTTTTGACACAGTTTTCCATAAAATGTCCAAGGCCAAGCTGGTGAAATAAAACCTGGATAAGTGGATGAATAATTAGGTGAAAACTGGCATGACTGCCAGTCTCAAAGGGTGGTGTTCAGCCATAAGAAGTCCAGCAGAAAGATTAGTGACTAGTGGCATCCTTCAGGGAGAGGTACCAGGACTGCAATGGTTTAGGATATTTATTGGTGATTTGGATGAGAGCATGGAGAGTGCTCTCAGCAGCTCAGTGGACAAGCTGCCCCCAGGGAAGCTTTGTGCCTGGCAGCGGGGAAGCCAGCTACACACTGGGCTGTCTTGGCAAAAGCATGGTCAGCGGGTGCAGGAAAGTGGATCTTCCTCTCTCTTCCACCCAGTGAGACCACACTTGGAGCACTGGGCGCAGTTTAGGGCTACCCTGTAAGAGAGAGACATTGTCACGCAGGAGGGAGTCAAGTGGAGGACACCAGGACAGGGGTGGGGCTGCAGTACATGAAGGGTAAGGAGAGGTGGGGAAGCTCCCAACCTTTTTAAGAACTGTCAGTGATGGGAGCTCACTGCCCTCTTCAGCTACCCTCTCAGAGAAGACATGGAAGAGGGACCAGTCTCTTCCCAGAGGAGCATCTGACAGAACAAGGAGCAGCACATTCAAGTTGCAGCAAGGGTAGTTTTAGTTCGGAAAGTATTTTTCCAGTAAGAAAAATAAAAAATCACTATGAGGGTGGTCATGCACTGGAACAGGTGCCCAGAGACACATCTGAGCGGGCACGTCCTTAGAGGTACCTTGCCTGGACACTGCCCTGAACAATCTGATCTAACTTTAAATTTGGCAGAAGGGCAGAAGGTTTTGGGCAGAAGGTTGGACAGGGTGATCTCCAGAGATTCCTCTCAAAGGACAGCATTCTGGATTTTACATGCAGCAGTTCCTCAGGTATCCTTCAGGTGCCGAGACATGCAACATTGTGTGGCAGTGTCATCAAAATAAGGCTCTTGGTCAGGCTTGAGAAGTAAGACACAGTGATCATGTGGATGATTATGTTTAGATTTATTTCAAATACAGTCTCTAAATATTGTCAGAGTGGTATCTAGATCAAAACTCTATCATATATTACAGTCGATTATAGTATAATCAGGTGATGATCCCTCCTCTTGGGTTAACAAGCTTCAGTGAGATGCTTTCTAAACTTTTTAGAGAAGTCTAGGTGTGGCTAGGTCCACTTAGCCTCAGATTTGGTGTACAGCCTGAGCCAAAAGGGTTATAATATAAGCAGATTTGGCTAGAAGCGTACAGGTTTACAATCTTCAGCCTTGCAGAAGTCACCATTGCAAAGCACCTATGTAGCTACTTTAGGATTTTATCTCCATATTTGACTGGATCTTCTCACTTTTACTCAACCATTCAAAAGGGAGTGTTTCCTGTCTTCAAGCTGGATGTCCCCTGCAAATTCCTGAGAACAGTCTACCCAGCTGGCTCAGTATTCAGCAGTAATTTGTAGCCTTGTGCATGCTGGTGTGCAGCGAGGTCAATCACAAACATTTCAGCTCCCCCATCTCTGGAACATGTTAATTATGTGAGCATTCAGGCAGCTGATCCTGCAATACCCACTAGTGTTCTTACCTTAGGACAAAAACATTGCCCATCAGAGATTGTGGAAAGGGAGAGGGTGTGTGTTTGTGTGTGTGTTTGTGTGTGGGTGTGGGTGTGTGATGCACGTGGAGACCTGACTATCTACTCAGTAGAGCTCAGGGTCTGTCCTGTAACCAGATGGTGCCACATGCTTCAGAGGCAGGAGGGAAGCAGTAACAAAGGCAGGGCTTGAGCAGAGATTTCTTCTTCCCTCCTTTTCTTCTAGGTGAAGTAACCCTGAAGAAGGATGGAAAATCAAATTGGAGCTGTTTAGCCAAGCATCAGAGCTCAGGAGAGGGATGGAGTGGCCTGGCACAGGCAGAGTGGGTGAGTGGGTAGGGGAGCAGTAGGCTGGGAGGGCAGCCTGGCAGCTGTCCTGGATCTCAGCATCTGCTCTATGAGAACTGGGCACAGCTGGCTCCAGAAGAGCTCTGTGGATGGTCAGAGTGGCTCACACCTAATGCATAATACATGCTCCCCACCCCAAATGAGTTGTCACAGTTACACAACAGCAGGGATTTTAATTCTTTTAGGCTATCTAATACAACAGTTTGAAAGCCAAAAAAAGTTTGGGCTTCTTTTCAAAAGCATTTCAGAAGGTCAAAAGACTGAGAACACATGCTGCTAAAAATTTATTATGGACATTTCCATGGCCTTTTGGGTGAATCTGTGTGAGTTACTTGTCCTTTATTTCCTCTTATACTCTGTGTGTTTATATTCTGGGTTCCTTCTGCCAGGTATTTGTCCAACTGCTGAGGTATTTCCAGCTTAGCCTTACTGAGAAAGAAAAGTTCTCCTCTTCTTCACCATTACCATCACTGCAAGGATGTACGAGCCCTTTGGCCCTGGGAATCTGGAGACCTGGTGTCTGGTCCTCATCCTGTCACTGATGACTGGGGTGGTTATGTCTTGTGTAAAACACATGCAGACCCAGGCAGAGATTCCTGCCTGCAGTGCTGACCTGTACCGAATAGGGAAAATAAAGATGAAGGCAGGAGTATGTCAGGTGGAAGCATTTCTCCATGTATGGGGGACATCACTGGGGCCTGGGGACAAGTCACCACGTGTAAAAACTGATGTGGAGATGTGCACAGGTAACTGTGTGGTTACCTGTGACTGTGCAGAACAACAGCTCCTGTAAGAGCTCAGATGGAGTGACCTCCTGTGAGAGCAGTGGCATGAGGCAGGAACAGGCCCCTGACATGCTTCTGTGGAACGTAGATAAAATCAAGTAACAAGGACTGTTTAGGAGACGTGGGAGGAGAGTGGGGAAAATGTGCTCTTTGTTTGGGATGCTGGATAGCACAGGAAAACAGCAGGGACAATAAAAATTGCTAGAAGACACAAAGGGATAAAGTTTCTGGCAGATGTTTCTTCCTCTGCTTGCCATGGAGTTGGTTTATTATTAATACTTTGGGCCTTTCTGTTTAATTAAACATTAACTAGATCTCAAGGCACGCAGCCTCCTAAGCATGCACGCAAAGCAGGAGCTTTGTAGAGTCAGAGGGCAGAGCTGTTGATGAGGGTAGGGCCACGGAGGGCAGAGATGCTCTAAGGAATAACGCAGCCTCATCCCTTTGAAAACAGCATCCAGACTGATGGGAATGGATGTCAGCATGGTAGGTGTTCTTACCCTAAGATAAGAATCTGTGGACAATTTTCCAGGGAAATTGCCAGCATTCCAGAACATGATGTAATTAAAAGATGCTCTCAAAACCCTTATCAGTGTGCTGAAACAGAAACACTTTTCTGCAGAGGAATTGTATTTTTAGAAAACAATTCCTGCACTAAAAATGAATGGTTATTTTTACAAGGAGATGCTTCATATTGTGGATATCTGAAAGTCTAGATACTATTTCTGAAGCAAGTCTGAAAAGCTGTCTAATAGGATTTGAAGCAGTTGGATCCAGTGACTGACCTTTGGTGAAAGGCAATGCAGGAATATCAAGTGCCTGAAATGGACACAGAACTTTCCTGATGAAAATACATATTTGCATGTAAAAAACAGTACAAACAGTTATGAAGCATAAGCACCTTTGCTCAGAAAATAAGAAATATCAATATCTAGGCAGAACATACACACATTCTTTTAAGTATTAAAACCACAGGGGAAATTCAGAAGAGCCTCAAGGCTATATGTCCGCATGGCTGTGTGGGGAAACAAAAGTCATGTAAAAAGAATAGATAGAAGGATCTGGGCAGAGAATCCAAGTTCTAAAGAAAAGAGAAACAAGTATATTCTTCTGCTTTATTTAACTTTCAGACAGAAACTCAAGGGTTCACAGAGATACATCCATAATTCACAACTCATGAGGATAGTTCAGGAAAGTTTTTGTCTGCTCCTTGAGCAGGAAATGTTATGATGTTATTTGTAAGCATGGGCTTACAAATAAGTTGATCAGAACTGCTTCCTGACTTCCAGTCTGCCTCACATGGACACAGTTTTTACAAACTTTCTAAAGAGTATTGGCACTTTTGAGAGACACTGTTCTGCAATTTGTATTCTACTCAAAGTAATCCTTAAATGAATAGATTAAAGCAGCAGTACAGGATGGCTGCTCAGAAAAAGCCCTTGAACATGTCTTTCTATTTACTTTTGCCATTGTCAAATGTTCAATATTTCCAATATCTATACAAGTTCTTTTTACTACGTTTGCACAAAACAACTTTAGTGTTAGCTGCAATTAGAATTTTACTATGGTCTGGGCTGCCTGAATGATCAGTAGAGAAGGAAGAGAAATTCATCCCATCCAAAGTGGGATGAACTGGTTTGTGAAAATACCTGTGTCCCTTGCCAGGCCAGAAGAGAGGACTGCCTTTCCCTCAGTGACAAATGAGTGCTAAGGCTCCTGGCTGGCAGAAGCAGCAATGCCAGTGGCTGTGAAGGTGGGATCACCCCACACAGCTTCGCTCAGTGCCAGCCCCTGCCCTCGGGGTGAGCCTCACCTCCCGCGTAGGACAAGTGCCTTGGGGTCATTTGCAGATCCCCTGTCACTGTCCACGTGAGGGATTTAGGTGCCTACTGAGGTGATAGAAGTTCAAGGAACCAGTGATTTGGACAACCTGATGGGCAGAGCTCCCACGCTGAGCTTCCCAATACCATAGCCTTGGCTGCTAAATGAAAGGAAGAGTTTGTCTTCTTTTAAGTCCTATTTTTTAAATAATCCTCTCCCTGACAGCATTAGGTATCAGGCTAGACTTCATTGTACCTTTCACGGAACATTCTCACTGCTCACCATGCCAAGCCCATCAAACAAAAAGCTTCTCAATTTCTAGTTGATATAAAGGATAGCTCATGGCATTTAGGGTTACACAGTATTCTTTTGATGTCACTCCCAGTGTTACTGGCTGTTGGATTACACAGGATTAAATTAAACATTTTAAAGGCTCGTTTCTGACCAGACACTCACCAGCCACTTTTGAAAGATTGTGGGTTATCTGGCATGCAGACAGACACAGCTTGCTGTATTACTCGTATCTAAACCGACCTCTCCTAGGAAGGCACAAGAAACAATATATTTTCTAGCTGTTTATCTCCATGCTCACAAACATATTCCTTCAGTTTGGTGAACTGGGTCCAGACTTTGAGACTGTCTCTCTCTAGCACAGGCACATCTGCAAAGAACTACCCCCCACATATATATCTGAAGTATCCACTTTTACTAATGCACATAGCAGGCAATTCTTAATTCTTATTTAAGTGCATAAAGGTTTCTTCTTGTAAACAAGATTACACAGATGCAAGACTCATAATACACGATGGAAACAAGTTGGCTTCATTCATACTGTATGCCCCAACTAACTAGAGCTTGTTAAGGGTTCTGCCCTTAATTCTGTCACCTAAGGAAAATTGGAAACCTCTTAAATAAAGAGACCTTGCAGGGCTTTACTTTCCCATGTTTGCATTTCTTTGAAGTTGAACATTGCTTGATAATACCAGAGATATGCATCCATGGGCTAAAATGAGTTCTGCATTGCACAGGGAGTAAACCAAAGAAGTAATAGCTCACCAGTTTATGAAAAGACTGTACTCTGAGGTTGTTGTTGAGGTGGCACATGCCAATTCCTGTAGGCACATGAGGTAGCACACGTCTGG
Source organism: Oxylabes madagascariensis (assembly GCA_013400675.1). Classification (NCBI taxonomy): domain Eukaryota; kingdom Metazoa; phylum Chordata; class Aves; order Passeriformes; family Timaliidae; genus Oxylabes; species Oxylabes madagascariensis. The sequence continues at coordinate 11,936 of VYZR01104804.1, forward strand.
TGCTAGTAGGAAAGCACAGTCAAAAGTCAGACCTCAACCAATATCCAGACAAAGGTGTGAAGCTGCTGGTTTTTGCAGGATCTTCTAGGTCTCCTCTCTTTTCATACAGTGAGAGCAGGACCAACCCTGCTGCGATGTTGGTAACAGCTTCCTGAGATCTGTCTGGTCTCATTTGCGACAGATGATGACATGAAAGTAGGCAAGCCCTGCCACCCTTTCACACCTGGCAGAGCTACACTGCTGCAGGTAGGCATTTTCTCCCTGTCCCTGTTGGGGAAAGCCGGGTGCTGCCCTTGAGAGATGCCTCAGTGGAGATATAGTGCACAGCTGGGGACAGTGGACAGCATCCTGATGGCAAAAGCAAAAGAGTCAGATGGCTTTCTTAATGGCATCAGCCCAAGCAATTTCTATATTCTTTTGCTGTCATTCCTCTAAGTTCTGGTATGAAATTACAATAAAAGTTACATGACTTATCTCTTTTTTATTTGTCCAGGTAGGCTTCTAAAGAGCATTCTGGAGCAGGTCTTTCACTTTCCTGTATTGACTCTAATGCTTACAGATATTCATTAGCTAGTTTTAGTGATATAATGAGCATCATAGCTGCAACATAAAAACATAAAGCCCATAGTTTGCTTCCCAATGGTTACAAAATAGTAGATATCTGTGTCCCTTGAAGCCCATTTTATCATTGAAAATCAACTTGTTTTGTTAACTCTTCTGTCAAAGGAATTTTGCTCAGAAAATATCCAATCACATCTTTGTGAATGGGCTTGACAAAACATGCAAAATGTTAAAAGAAAAAACCAAACAAACCATGAGTCAAGTTCTCTGCAGATATAAGTCCATATTGCACTTTCCCATTCATTATTGACATCTTTATTATCTCCTGTGTTTTCCAAACTACTCTGCCAACATAGGACCATGTTTAGAGATTTTATGGCCAATGTGACTGGGTGGATATGTCCAGTTTTCTCTCATGTGGGTCTTTTATGCTCTTTAGTGCTTTTTCAGTCATCTTGGTGTTTTCTTCTCTGTTATTGTTTGTGTTTGGGAGGAGCTTCTTCTGAATTCATGCAGAGTTGCTTTCTTCTTTCCCATGGAGGTTGTCCTGGATTAGGAACTTTTCATATTCATGAAGAACACACAACATCAGTATTTCCTGTGCAGATATTGGTGCCTTCCATGGCAATTAGAACTGTCCACTGCTTTTGTGGTAGCTGTGGCTATATGTTGCCTCATGTCCATATTTTGGTCTTGGTTTCAAGGAAATGGGGTTGATTATTTCTTCAGCTGTTATGCACAGAAGGCCTTAACCTGCCATTTCTAAATGCTAAAGTGACTTGAATAATATATATCATGAACAGGTTATTAAGACTTAAGCTGGCTTCAGTCACTGTAATATCCATGAATGTGAAGGAAATTGCAAACATAATGATTACTTAGCAACAGAGAACTAAAAAACAGTTACTGACTTGATTAAGTTTGGGTTTTTTCTTGTATCTTAGTATGTGTGTATACTGCTGCACCCACAAAGAGCTTCACTCCAATGTGAGAATTCACTCTTCAGGTTTCCTGTGCTCACTTCCTGGTTAAATCTCTTCATAACAATAATTTTTTCAACTCTGAAGATATTTTGACTATTTCAAATATTTTTAAGACTGACAACTTATTTTCAAAGAGTATCTTCAACAGGGAGTCAGTAGATTTTTGATGCCCTTATTTTTTTTGACATTCAGTATTTTAGTTTTAATCTCAATAGTGCAGCACCACATGATATTTTTCAAATGCAGGTATATTAAAAATAATTAATTTTGGTACCTTAAAGCAACTTCTAAAGTCCACTTCTGATTGTTGCATTTCATTTCTAAACTGTCCAAATCTACGTGATCCCAAATTCTCTTTTGCTTAAAATCTTCAAAGAAAAAAACCCAAGAAATAGAAGAAAAAGAAAGAAAGAAAATAGCACTGTAAAAAGCACAGAAACAACTTAGAGTTTAATGATGCAATGCTAGACAAATGCTGTAGAGAAAAACAAGTTAAAATGAGCATGCTTAATACTTTTCTGGCCATAATTCATTTTAGCTGGACCAATATGAAAAATCAATCTTGGCAGAAATACTCAAGGTCAAGGGTTCCCCAATTTAAAGGCAGACATTGCGTGACTGAAAAATTATTCAGTTTTTGTCAATGCAATGCTACCTCTGCTGTCCTTAAGCAAAAAGAAAACTAGGTAAATTAACAGAATTTTTAGAGTCTAGTGCTGTCTCAGGGGGCACTTTTTTATCTCTTAATGAAGTAGTTCATCATTTCTCCCTAGCAAAATCCCTTAAGACTTCATAAGAGAAATACACATCCAATACTCATAACTCTCAGAGTGTGCGTGACACATACAGACTGGAAAATTTGCTTTACTTCTTTACCATTTGCAGTCAAAGTGCAATTGTTCCTCTTAAAAAAAGGGNCACACAGCTGGGACTGCTCAGCCTGCACAAGAGATGGCTCAGAGGGATCTTTTCAGTGATTATAAATATCCAATAAGAGGGTGCAAGAAAGATGGAGCTGGGGTGCCCAGTGATACACCAAGAAGCAAAGGGAACAAATTGAAATACTGGAAATTCCATTTACATCTAAACCCCCTCCTTTTTCCCTGTAATAAGGTTGGGTGAAGATCTCCATCCTTGGAGATACCCAAANCACTTATTCTGTCTTTACAAAACAGAAGTTTCACAGCTATTCCAATTCTCCAATGGCATTCATTGGGACAGATTTTAATATGCATTATGATAAAAAAATCAAAGAGGGTTTGGGCTATATTCAGAGGAAAAAACAAAGTACTGCGGACACATAGACAAATCCAAAAATCAAACATCTTAAATATAGTTTCATATACCTGAGTTTTTTAACATATTAATTGCATTTGACTTCCTNCTAGGTACACAGCATGTTGTCCAAACTTGGCCAAACATGGAGGGGAAGACTTAGGAGGAGCAGATGAGGTCAATTAATTTGTTGAGCCTGGAAGAGAGTGAGGGGAAACTTCATCGCAGTCTACGACTTCCTTACAAGGGGAAGCAGAGGGGCAGACACTGATCTCTTCTCTGTGGTGACCAGTGACACAATTTGAGGAAATGGCATGAGGCTGAGTTAGGTTAGATTTAGGCTGGACACCAGGAAAAGGCTGATTTAGGGTAGGTTTAGGCTGGATATCAGGAAAAACTTCCTCACCCAGAGGGTGGCTGGGCACTGGGACAGGCTCCCTGGGGAAAAGGTCACAGCACCAAGGCTGGCAGAGCTCAGGAAATGTTTGGACAGTGCTCTGAGGCACAGGGTGTGATTCAGGAACTGGACTCGGTGGTCCCTGTGGGTGCAGGGTGTTGTGTGATTCTCTGAGCCCTGAGGCTGTTTGTGCCCTGCTGCTCGTTCCCATCTCCCCTGGAGCATTCTGCAGGTGTGAGGCAGGCTGAGCACTGAGGAAAAAAAGCGATTTTTTCTGCAGAATTCCCCAGCAGCATCGCCTCCCCAGAGCACAGCTACNTGTCTTTACAAAACAGAAGTTTCACAGCTATTCCAATTCTCCAATGGCATTCATTGGGACAGATTTTAATATGCATTATGATAAAAAAAATCAAAGAGGGTTTGGGCTATATTCAGAGGAAAAAACAAAGTACTGTGGACACATAGACAAATCCAAAAATCAAACATCTTAAATATAGTTTCATATACCTGAGTTTTTTAACATATTAATTGCATTTGACTTCCTTACTTTTATCATAAAGTTTATCCCTGAGGTTCACAGTCAACCATTAATATCCTATTTGTTAATCAAGTGTAAACAACATGAGGTTTCATGAGCCTCCTTTTCCTGGTCTAACAGTGAAACATGTTCTTTGCCTAAGATAACAGCAACTAAAATACAGATAATTCTACATCGTGAGAGATTGTTCAGACAGGTTTCCCACCATGATCCAACTCCTCCCTAGTAACAAAATCAAATTCTTGAATTAAAGTGATTATGAGAGTCAAAATCTTCTGCGATCAGAGTGGTGTGCAGATTACACAATAAAACTTTTACTTGGCCTTCTTCTCTAGCAGCCTGCAAGTGTTCCACATGACCCATTGTTTGGGCAAACATTGGAGTTTTTTTGTTTTGCTTTTTATGTTGTTTTTTTTGGCAGACCCCTTTCTAGATGGCCATTGGCCAGGCCCCTTGCAGCAGGCAGGAGTGATCCCACTGAAGGGCCATGGGCTTGANGCATAAGGCTGAGTTAGGTTAGATTTAGGCTGGACACCAGGAAAAGGCTGATTTAGGGTAGGTTTAGGCTGGATATCAGGAAAAGGTTCTTCACCAAAGGGAGAGAGTTCATCTGGAAGAGGGTCCCCAGGGAAGCAGTCACAGCACCAAGTTTGACAAAGTTCAAGAAGCATCTGGACAATGCTCTCAGGCACCTGGTGTGACTCTT